>CAUYPK010006219.1:0-12457 GCA_963574355.1 Loris lydekkerianus
AAGAAAAAGTATCCAATGTACTCAGCCCTACTATGAAGCTAAACTATAGCTTTCACATGAAGGCTATAACCCAACTATACCACAAGACTATGAGGAAAGGACCAAGGAAGGGGAAGGGAGGGGGGAGGTTTGGGTAGAGGGAAGGTGATTGGTTGGGCCACATCTATGGTGCATATTTTTATCTATAATAATAAAAAAAAAATACCTATAGTGCATTTGGACTAACTTACATGTATGCCTGCCATCCTTTTTCTTTTACTGTGTAACAAAATGCACTTCCCAATGATGGCTTGATGAACATTTTAAAAATTAAATTGAATATAAACAGTAGAGATGTACTTCTGGATTTTACTCCTTTTCCTTGTTAAAAAAAAAAAATTCTCTGAAGGGAATAGCTGTGGGGAAGGTCAGCCACGACGTAGGAGTATACTAGATGGACAGAACCCCCCATCCCAGTCCTCCATGCACACGGGACCTACCTCTTCTGCAGACTTTTTCTTTTGGGGGGTGTTGGGTGTGGAAATGCATCTCCACTGGGAAGATGGAAAGCTCTGTTGGGGGCTTTAAATTTGCTTTAAATTGGCTCCTTAGGGGGTTCAGAATTCTGGGTGGTTCTTCTGAGATAGAAGGTAATTTCAAAGCCTTTGGTGCCTGCAGAAAATTTAAAAACATAACCAACATGGCAGGTATCCAAGCCCTGCAGCCTGCAGGGAGCAAATGATACTGAATCTTATTGTATGTATCTCTTGCACTGGGAGCTGCTCAGGGAAGTAAAGCTAACCCAACTGGGAGCCAGGTATCTAACTTCAGTGATGCTGTTTGGTCTCTTGGAAGCTCAGCATATGCCCCTGTTTGTCCTGTGTCTGATTCCTCTGAGAATTATAAACATACCACATTTAAGAGCCTTGGAGAGAATACACAGTCTTTTTTTTCTTGCAGCTGGGGAAACTGAGCAGGGTTGAAATGGCATAACTAAGATCTCTTTGTGTCTATAGGGAGAAATCTTGTCATATCTCGTTAAGGGAAAAAAGCAAGGTGCACAACATCTGACTGCAAGCTTTCAGGTAAGAAGGGGAAGAAAATAGGAATATGCATTTGTGTTTGCTCACCTTAACTAACCTCCCTAAGACTCCATTTCCTCCTTCATAAAATAGGAGTAATACTCTCTACCTTATGAAGTTGTTGTGAGCTAATATGTAATTACAATAGTGTTTGAAACTAGAATGAGGTCTAAGTTATTTCTTTGAAAGTGGACTCTCCTTGCATTAGAATGTATCTACCTACTAGCATAAAATCTAAGTCCTGCAATATGAATATAACTGAAAAAAAATCATTGTATGTCAGAATCAGCAACTAATTTGGTCTAGTTTTTTTCTGTTCAAAAAAAGTATGTATGTACTATATATCTGAGAGATACACTGTGGGTAGTAGTTAGAGCCTCCTGATTACAATTATTCAGAAGTTGCTGAAAATTTCTCCTTTGAATGATAAAAGTTCTTAACATATGAACTTGGCTCTATGAAATATATACGTGTGCTGGGTTTCAGAGAGTTCAGTTTCACAGGAGGAAAAATAAAAATGCTAGGCCTGCTGTTTGCTCCTGGTTCAAAGGAAGCTGGGAAGACAGAAGCCCTTCTGCTGTCTTTTAGTGCTCGAAAAGAAAAAAAAAAATCAGAAACATACATAAGCATCCTATATATTTGGAGTTGATTGAGGAAGGAAATTCAACCAAATATATGCAGGGTGATATTTATAATTTTGAGATATTAAGAAAATGATTAACCAAACACACGCACTTGGGATCTTTATGTTCTCAGAGACCTTCACTGTCCAGGTACCGGCTGCCCACTGACTACCCGACTACCCTCTTTTGTATACTGACCTTGTGCATTTTGGTTGACAAGATTTGCATTGAGAAATCTGTGTGGAAACTCAGAACGATTTGTGTGAGGTATGGCTGACAAGCCAAGATTTAGTTTCTTTACTCTAAATAAAAATTTATACAGAGTTTTAATGTAGTGAAAAGTGTTGCTTTCATCTCCTCTGTTAAACCGTGAGTGAGGAAAGGGACTGCTTTTTTCTGAGGCTGGCTCAGTTCTGGGCTGACCCAGGTGCGAGACCCAGGGCCTGTGGTGTGTCTGGCCAGCCAGGCCTGCTGCTTACTCTTGGTCCAAAGGAACCCGGGAACGGCCCAGGAAGGGCCCTGAGGCCCTTCTGGTGTGGATGGAAAGGCTTAGATCAACGCAGGCACAGGAAATCTGAAAATCGGGAGAAAATCTTTTGAATCAGCTGAACACAAATGCCCTCACGGCACCAGGAACACCTGGAGTGCCCATGGATCCTTCAGGGCCACTTGGGACAACACGAATCCTAATAAGTAATCAACAATGCTGTAATCCCAGCTGGACACAACGTGCTTTCCTACAAGTCCATCGTTTTGTCTTATCTTTCTATCAGCCCTGAGAAGTTGGCATTACTGTTTGTGCACACAGATCAGGTCACTGTGGCTCAGAGGGTGTGAGCGACCTGCTCATGTTCACAACGTTGCTACAGGGAAGAACATTCTGGAGCCCCTCTTTGCTCCTGTTCATCACTGATGCCTTCACTTCACTGAAGGCCCATATAGAATTGCAAGACAGGACCAGGCATAGACAGCCAAGGACATCTCTAAAGAAGAAGGTATACTCAACTTCTGAAGGGAACTGATAAACTTACAAATTTTACCTTATATTTTCAAAGGTGTTAGATCCTCAGTGGAGAGAGTGATAGCATATGCTTTAAGGTAGAATTGAGGCAGCCAAAATTCCTTGTACTTGACAATTTTCAACATTTAGTAAAATACTGCAGCTCTAATCCAGCTCCATCTGGTGAGCTTAGAAGCTAGAGAGGCCAGTTCTCTGTTGAGATATCCCTTTGAGTCACCTCATTTCTAGATTGGCATTAATCACGTGAGCATGCACACACACACACACACACACACACACACACACACACCTTTTTCCTGTTCACTTCTCCAGAGGCATTTTTCTTGGAGCCACTAGCAGATACTATAGGAGGGAAAAGGCATCTTTCAGCAGGAGGTTCCTGTGGCAAGTATCCACTTCTGGCCTTGTGGATTGTTATAGTCCCTTGTTTATCTGTAGAAACAGGATGGAAATGAGAATTTATTAGTTGCAGGTATGAGATGCCCAGTTGACTTTCAACTTCTATCACTTTTTGGTTAACGGGAAGACAGGGAGAGTGCTGGGGTGCCGAGAGAGCCATGGCTTTGTCTGAGCAGGTTTAGGAAGCCACAGTCCATCTCAGTATCCAGGTTGGGCTCTTGTTATGAAGTGATGGAGAGAATGTGACAATATCATTACCATGTATAATTAATATACATTAATATGTATTGAGTACTAGATGCAGGAAAAGAATCAAGTGAAGTATTTTATGTGCATTAATTTACTGAATCCCCACAAGAGCCTTACGGGGACATTATTATATTAGCCCCATTCTACAGATGAGAACACTGAGCCTTAGCAAGATTAAATAATTTGCCCAAAGATCACAGTTCAGTAAGTGGGGGACGATTTGATCCCAGGCGGTATGATTTCAGAAACAGTTGACAAAGAGGAGTCGTCAGAGTCTCATTCCCACATCCAGTGGGGCTCTGGCTGTTATTTTTTAAGGTGAGTGACAAGGAAGTACCATTAGGTATGTCTCAGTGTTCTGGATTGAACTCTGGGTGACTGAGTTTGCCCAGATCAATCAGCAAAACATTTGGGTTCTTACCACTAAGATCTGCCTTCCTGTTAGGGAAGCCACTGCCATAGAATGTAATGTGAGATTTGTCACTCAGGAGCCAAGAAGGATCAACGAGGGCATGCCCAAAGGCCTTCCTGGAGGTTTTCTGTGTCTTTTCATTGTGGCTTGGCTTTGAAGCATAGACACAAAGGTGATTCTCTGTTGACGTGTCCTAGGGAACGACAGACACACATTCCTATAAATAGGCTGTCATAAAGGAACAGCACAGGTTCCTTTAACAGTTAGCCCTTGTGACTCTATTCCTTTCACAGTAGTGCCAAATTTATTTAGAGAATAAGTTGGGCTAACCATTTCTTAGCATGGATTCCCAAATGTTACTAACAGAAAGTGCCACAAAGAGCTGCTTTGAGCAGTCCACTGACAACAGGCTCTATTGTCTCTGCTGAGAACAAACAGGACTACCACAAAAAAAGACTGCCAGTGTGTGTAGCTTAAAGCCTAAATTTGAAAAGAGAGAAAAGAGGGGGAAAGACTCATTCATCTCTACCAGGTTACCTGATATCTGGACAAAGATTCACATGTATTGTCTATAGTAGATAAAGGTGATGACCTTGATCCATCACCAATAATGCAAACTTAGTTTGGAGATATGGTGACATCAAGTCAGTTCACTTTCCTTCCCAACCAGCAGAATAAACCTGTGAAATTATGGCTTGTGTCAGCAGTTCTGTCATAGTTTTCTAAATAGAAAAGTAAGTGACCCTGTGAGATCAAATGCATGTCAGCCTTTTTCCCTCAATATCAACTGGTCCAATCAGAGATATTAGGTAAATTTCTCAATCTCTTAAAACTGAGTTCTTAGATGGACCTAAGAGTCGCACTGTAACAAATACAAGCAATATAAAAATACCTTACACTCAAATTCAAGTTAAATCCCATTCGTTCAACAAATGCTTGCTGAACATCTACATGTCCCCATGGACCACGCTGGGTACCATGTGAACTAGAGCAACACCATCCCTGCCCTCACAGAGGAGACTGTGACTACACAGATGGGAAATCACAAAAAGTGGTGGTAGAAATAAGGCCAAAACTAAAAATTATAGGAGTACCAGACAGATTGTGGAATGGACATTTGTATGGAACGCATTATGAAAAATGTGACTAGCTATAAAAAGAACAAGCTTCCTTATTAGGACTTTCTTCCCCTTTTTCTTTTCATTAAAAATTAAAATGAAGTAAAATAAAGAATGCCTATCATTAATCAGTATCATTTCTTTTAATGAAAGCCAAATATTAAACATGTTCTTATGTCACACAAAAATTAGAAAAGAATGTTTTCTGAAAATATACCAATGTTTTTGAAGAAAAGTTGACATTAAAAAAATCACCTGCAAACCACAGATCAGAACTGGAAGCAAAGCCATCCATGTTAGATATAATGAGATGGCAGGATGTGAAAAATGCCAAAGAAGCTGGTTAGTTTTATTAGAGGGCCCATTTGTCATTCAGCTATACAATATGAATGTGTGAAATTACTGTCCTAATTAGGATCACAATATGCTATGTCATATTTAAAATGTTCACATAAGAAAAGAGATTTGGTCTCCTTCTAAATTTAGGTATACCCAACCACTACAGGGCATGAAGGAGGAAGTCCTACCACACTCCCTGCCCCCACGGAACTAGGAGCAGACAGGCAGCAACAGTGAATCACCAACTAGGAGTCTGAGGGAAAAGGACCTAAATGAACCTGAATCAAATTTTGGAGTTGCAAACTCAGGCTTGCCCTCTTTTGTTATACTTATAGGACTTTTACTTGGTTCCAATATGCAGACAGAGTGGAAAAGACAGTGAAAGTTGTAGACTAGCCTGGAATGGATTTGCCTCAAAGGAAAGACAGCCGCTGAAAGCAGGAGGGAACAGGGCTTCTGTATGCACGAACAGAAGTAAACCCTGAATGGTCTAGCTGCCAGTTGCGCAGTGCACTTCACATTTCAGTGTACGTAAGAATCGCTTTTGGGGTGCAAATTCCTGCGTCTCACAAAAGATTCAGACCTTAGAAATCTGGTAAAAAGAAAAGAATCTGAATTTTCTAGAGAATCCAATACAGGTGGTTCACTGATAATACTTTGAAAAATACTGAAGCAACCCGTTGAATGACTGTCCCCTTCTTCCATCAATCCCTCGCACACTGTTCAAATATTTCCAGAGTACTTATCTCTGTACTAAGGTTGGGGCTCAGTAAGTGCTTCCAAAAGAACTGACAGCAGAGTCTTAGAGAGATATTTGTACACTGATATTCATAGCAGCACTATTCACAACTGTCAAGTGGTGGAAGCAACCATAGTTTCCATTAATGGAAGAATGAAGAAACAAAATGTGATGTACATATACAAGAGAATATTATTTAGCCTTAAAGGAAATTCTGATACATGTTACAACATGAATGAACCTTCAAGGCATTGGTAAGGAAAATAAGTGAGTCACAAAAAAACAAATACTATATGATTTCACTTATATGAGATACTAAAGTAGTGAGTTTCATAGAGACAGAAAAAAAAAATGGTGGTTGCCAGGGTCTTGCAGGAGGGAAGAATGGGTAGTTTTTGTTTAATGAGTACAGAGCTTCTGTTTTGGTTCTAGGGCTCTATTGAACAACAATGTGAATGTACTTAACACTATTAAACTACACACTTAAAATGGCATACGATGGTGACTCTTACATTAGTTGGGTTTTACTATAAATATAAAAATTTAAGAAATAAGTGTTTCCTCTATTTAAAACCATAAAATGCAGGAAATTAAGTCTACTGCATGTATTTTAAAAATTTGTCTTCATATTCTTCTAATAGGTTATGGCTCCATAAAGGCCTTACCATCTGGCTACAAGTAGTCTGACTATCTGCCCTGCTTCTATGCATTGAAGGAAAAAGTAACAACCAATGTCATAGGAGCACACTCTGACCACTCTACATAGTGCAATAATGTTTCTGTTTATGTACATCTGCAAGCTTATTTGTATTTACACTATCAGTAATAACACACTGTTAGTGATACTAAATATTGATATGCTATAATGTAGAAAAATTCCAACTCCTAATTATGAAATGGAAATTTTTAATAAATCAAGAAATCTAAAATATAAAGTATTAATACAGTAAACACATGAAGCAATTATAGATTATGTAAAATTCCAGAGCTAGTATGCATATTTTTAATGATCTAAAGCAAAATACCTACACTTCCTCAGAAGAAGGGGCATTTTTAATCTTCTTAAGCCTTAATGTCACTAGGATGGGGAGAGCAGGTTGCTGAGAATGAAATTTCGGTGTTTAGGGAGAGGGGCTCAATATTAACACATTCTAAGACTCTCCCCACTGCTGGCTTGTGCTCCTTCCTATAGAAATCACAGAAAATCTGAGGGGTTAAGGAAAAGAAAAAGAGAAGAAAGTCGCAGTAGGAGGTGATGGACAAACAGACTTTGAGAACCTGCTACTGATAGATCCTAAACTGACAACATGGAAACTTTGACTTCAGGAGCTCCAAAGTAAGTTGATAACACAAAACCAGAATTATGGAAAGGTTTAAAGGCGAGAGCTCATTAAGAAGGAAGCAGCACCGGGTGACACTGACCAGGTGGCATGGCTAAATAGTATGAGAATTTGTTGATTACAGAGTGAAAAGTGATGATAAAAAGAGCAAGGCCCCCTGTTAGCTTACAATGTTCCTCAACCCAGATTTCAACAAGCTACTAATTAGTGCTCAATCTTCACTCCTCAGGACTCCCCAAGTGGAACCCAGTCCCCCTTTACAAATTACGCATTCTCCTCCTCCTTCACACACTTGTACTCATGTAAGTATGTGCACTAACTTGCTTAACAGCTGTTGCTCCCAATGGACTAGCAGTTCCATAAGGACAATGGCATGTTTATTTGTCACAATATTCTCAGCATCTGGATAGTGGCTGGCACCAAGTAGGCACATGGTAGGCCCTTACCAAACGGCTGTCTTATGACTGATGCATTGCAGCAAATGTCTCAGGGTCACGAGGAGGATGGCAGATAGTCTTTGAAAAACTGAAGTTTCTAATGAAACTATGGGTTAAATCAGTGGTTCTCAACCTTCCTAATGCTGCGGCCCTTTAATACAGTTCCTGTGGTTGAAACCCACAGGTTGAGAACTGCTGGGTTAAATGAAAGAAGCTGAAAAGGATACACTATTATTAATAAATGGAAATAAATTTATTAACAGCATTTTGAACTGGATGAAAGGCAGAGGCTAAACAAAAGGCTTAAAGAGAGATCAATGATTGCAGTTCTAATGTAAAGTTAGGATAGGATTACTGCAATAAGGAAGGACAGGGTAGCCCAGCTGTAAGACACTTGAAACACTTCTCAGCATTTTGGAAGGGTAGAAGAAAAAGGGCAAAGAGTCAATTAGGAAAATTGACAGGTCTCTAAGTATGTTGGAGAAACGGGACAGAAAAGAAATCTTACTGAGTTTTACACAGTTACGGTGGGTTTGAGATTTTATATTGAAATATAAAAGATGGCTGATTCTTGGAAGCTGAGTCTCAAGAGTTCAAGATTAGCATGGGCAACGTGGTGAGGCCCTGTCTCAAAAAAAAAAAAGTAGTTGAGATTCCAAAAGAATTCTGATAAAGTATTTTTATTTCTCTTATTTATTGTATTCAGTGCTGAATTTTAAGTTCACAGATACATATTTGCCTAATTTAAAAATACACACATTTTTGAAAACATGGTATGACATTAGAAGTAGACGCCAACAATTTTTTTATGATATTTTAAAAAATTCCTCTTAAAATAACTGCACTATTCCCAAAACTCTTCAGTTATTTTAGTTTGTAAAGACAGAATCACTAAATTCAAGAACTTCAAGATTGGTTAAACAATAAAGATAGTAACCATTTTAATATTACAAAAATTATACATTGTATATGTACTTTAAGCCTATATTTCTTATTTATTACCACCAAATTACCATAGTATACCTGATTTCATAAATTAATTTTCTTGAAATTAGGCTTCTTTTATTAAATACCCATTATATACCTATTTATACCATTGAAACTCAGTGATTTTGAACAAATTTAGTAGTTTTCTAGAGGGCTCATTTCATGAAATTAGAATTCAAGTGGACATGTGCCTAATTGCAAAACACACTAGAAAAAATTCCAACTTCCAATAACTTTTTAAAGGCTTGGACAACTAGCATGGAAAAAGAGAAACATACTAACACATAAGCTGTGTTATGCAAAGTTGTCTAAGAGTAGCTCCTTCAGTCAAAAGACTGCCTCAGCCAAATCTTTTCTCCAACTGAGACAGTTTAACCACATCCAAAGTTAAAATGAGGCAAACCTCCTCCCCTCCTATGGATGCCAGCTTCTCTTGCTTCCCTTTGAGAAAGCACATCAACCCTAGTGACAGCAAGGCCCCTGGCCCACAGAGCACAGTACAACAGGGACAGCCTCTCAATCTAAAGGGAGAGCAAGAAGTATTTCTCCCAACAAGGCTTGCAGAGAGAAGACATATTGAATATTTACTTCTCTGTATCGCAACTACTGCACTGTAGAGCAGGCAGCTACCTTCATAGCTCATAGCAAAAGTAGTCTGGAAGAAAAGGATAAAGAATATGTCTTCACAAAATCAAAAAGGCTTAAAATTTAATAAGAATAACAATGTTTAAGATAAGGATTAGAAACAAAAAAGCTCGTAAAGGACGAAACATAAATACATTCAGAAAAGAAATCAGACAATTGCTACATTGAAATACTAAGCAATAATAATAATAATAATAATAATGCAAAGAAAGTAACATTCATATTGTCAAATAAGAGTATGCCTATTATAGAATGCTTTGACTCTGAGATTCAGTATGGAGTCATCATATTGCCTTAATTTTGTGAAGGCAAAAAAATGGAAACCTGATAAACACATATATATGTAAAAATAAAAAATAAATAAATAAATAAATAAAGAATATGCTTGGGCTTTGATTCTCAGATTATAGCAAATGGTGTGATCTGTAAAGTTTCCCAGAGTGGGACTCTGTATATAGCAGTAGCAGAATGAAGAGCCAGAGAGCTTTGGTTTGGTTGGGACCTGAGTTCTCAAACCAGTAAACAGATCTATTAATATATTAAAATGTCAATAGAAAAACTAAATCGTTGTGAAATTGCATAAATTATTTTGGGCTTATTCATTTATTCTCATTCAAATATGTCCTTCCCTATAAGATTGACAAGTTTAATCTTTTTTTTTCTTTGATATTATTATTTTCTTTCAGATTGACATTAGGGTACAATGAGGTTACCACGTTTGCATTTGTTAGGCAGTCCTTTTATAGTTGTGTCTCATACTCTGGCAAGCTTATGTTTTTATTTCTCAATTTATTCAAGCAGAACATTTTAAGGAAATGTCATCAAGTAGCTCTTTTGGAATGTAAACAAACAAAAACTCCAAACAAAAAGAAGGCAGCTTGTAGAGGCTCTCATTGGTCAAAACTGGTATATTTTAATATCAAAATAAATAACATTAATAATAGATTATAATCAATTAAAAAAGTATAAATCCATGCACCTAAACTGATATTATAAAAGAATGGAAAATAAGTCTGAAGAAGAGGAATTTCTTATGATAGAATGCCAACTGACTAATGGAGAAGGAATAAAGAAATCAGAAAATCACCCTTTGGCAACTATCAGAGTAATAATTGATTGACCCAAGAAACATAAATAGATGCTAAAACTAGTGGATGAGAAGTTAATGGGGAAGAGGTTATTACATAGTATCACTCCCCTCAAATATTGATTATAAAAAAAGAATGGGTAATCTTACAGTGAAGAAATCTGGTACACAGGTTCTTCAGTAAGTGATCATGGTTAACATCTTCAGCAATGTAACAGCTATGTACCAGCTGACAGAATGAAATGAGAACATATAATTTCTGTGATATTCCTAATAAAAATTCCTGAATCATAACTGAATATAATTGCAAGAACACATCAAGCAGAACAAAATTGGGAATACTTTATAAAATAATTAGCCTGTGATCTTCAAAAATGTCCTGATACTGAAAGTCATGGAAACACTGAGGAAACCCTCAATATGGAAGGAGATTAAAGCGACATAACAACTACATACATCATGTGATCCTGAACTTGGTCCTTTTGCTACAAAGAACATCACTGGGACAAAACATAATGGGGCCCATGGTTTTGATGATTAATTTCATGATTTTGGTGATAGATGCCCTTGCTCTCAGGAAATATACACTCAAGTATTTGGAAATAATAACACATTTCCAATTTACTCTCAAATGATTCTGGAAAAACAAAAGCTTTTTGTACTGGTTTTACAACATTTCAAAATAAACAAAAAATAAAGGAGAGGACTAGTCAAGATAGTTAGAATACAGAGTATGGCACAGGTATAGCTAGGTATACAGATATTGTTGATATATCTCACAGGCTTCTTTAATTAACCCACCAACCAAAATCAAATTAATCTTTTACTCCCTTTACCTTCTAGCTTTGGTATTCTTCATGTCAAGGAAGGACAAGTACCACCAAGCATTTAGTTGCCTTGCTGCTTCTTCCTTCCTTCATTCCCTATATCTGGTTAGTCAGCCATTTTGTGTCACAGCCTCTATTATCAGCTTTCCGTTGCCACTGACTCAAGTCAAGGTCAGGCCACCATCATTTCATGCTGTGATTTCCACAACTGGCCACACTCAGTCTTCCTGGTGTCTCCTTTCTTAAACACAGATTGGAGCTTTTTCTCCATCTACTCCCCAACTAGTTTATGGCCCTCGTTGTAAAGGTCAAATTCCTTTACAGGACTTAGGAGTCCAGGACAATCTGGCCCCTCATTAATTCTCTCATCCCCTTTCACCTCTTCCCCTCCAACTCTACACTCCATCCATAAAACAACGCTGAGATCCACAAATGTGCTGCCTTCCATGTGTACTCTTCTATCTGTTTTAGACACTTCTCCACATTCCATCTCATTCCCTTCCCATCTAGCATACAATTGATGCTGGAAGATTCAATTTAATGAATGAATAAATAAAAGTTTTTAAAGCCTTATTGCACCCCCCACCAAACCATTGTTCTAAAAGCGTTCATTCTTTCTACTACAACTTTGTAACAAACCCAGATTTAATCCTCTTATCACATTCTATGACTACTGGTACATTTCTTTTTTCTTTACCTGCTAAAATCTGAAGTACTGACATGACATTCTTCAGACACTGACAAATGTACAGGAAATCAGGAGGCACAATTCCCCAGGGATCTTTCATATGCAACAAAAACTCCAATGGAGTTCAGATAATTGGGGAACCTTTCTAAGAAGGAAGGGTAAAAACTATTTAAAAAATATGTTCAGGCCATTTTGTGAAGAGACGAAGACAGAGCGGTTGCGGCCGCGTTGTCGACCTCGAGCAGTACTCGGCTTCTTCACGTAGAATCCGGGAGTAGGAGACTCAGAATCGAATCTCTTCTCCCTCCCCCCTCCTGTTATTTCGCTTTGTGAAGAACCTTATCATCAAACGCGCAATGGCTAGCAATGTTACCAACAAGACAGACCCTCGCTCCATGAACTCCCGTGTGTTCATTGGGAATCTCAACACTCTTGTGGTGAAGAAGTCTGATGTGGAAGCAATTTTCTCGAAATATGGCAAAATT
>CAUYPK010006220.1:0-53254 GCA_963574355.1 Loris lydekkerianus
TTCATGTGTTTGTAGATTTCGTGTCTGTCTTCTTTAGAGAAGTTTCTCTTTAAATACTTTTAAAATAATCCAGTTAGACAAAAATAAAAGAAAATTTAATAAGAATGAATAAAGCCTTGAAGCATTTGGGACCACATAAAGTGACATCAGCTCACAAATTATTGGTATTCCTAAGGGGGAAAACAAGATCAAAAAGTTTAGAAAACCTATTTAAGAAATGATAAATGAAAATTTCCCAAGCCTAGTAAGTGATTTAGATACTCACATACTAGAGGTCCAGTGATCCCCAGGAAAATACATTGCAAAAACACTTTGCCATGGGATATTTTAATCTGACTGTCTAAAGTCAAAAGGAAAGGCAGAATTGTAAAGTCAGCAAGGGAAAGGCATCTAGTCATTTATAAAAGAAACCTCATTGGACTAACAGTGGAATTTTCAGGAGAAACCTTTCAGGCCAGAAGAGAATGGGAGGACATATTGAAATTGTTAAAAAACAAAACAAACAACGACCCCCAAAAATTTGCTAGACAAGAATTCTATATTCAGCAAGATTAAGCTTCATAAATGAGGGGGAAATGAAGTTTTTTTCAGACAAGCAGATGCTGAAGGAATTCATTACTATGAGACTAGCCCTACAATATATTCTCAGAGAAATCATAAACATGGAAGTAAAAGGACAATATTCACTATCATGAAAACACACAAAAGTATAAAACTCACAGGAAAAGCAATCATGAAAATGAAGAGGGGAAAGGAATCAAATGGCAACATTACTAAATTCCACCAAACTTCAAATAAAAAACCCCAAAGAATTTATAAAATAACTAGAGAAAAATTAACAATATGATGGAAACAAAACTTCACATGTCAGTATTAACCTTCAATATAAATGGATTAAATGTTCTGTGGAGAAGATACAGATTGGCTGAATGGATTTAAAAAATGACTCAACCATATGTTGTTACCAGAAAGTCATCTTACCTGTAAACACATTTAGGATGAATATAAAGGAATTGAGAAAGGTATTCTACACAAAAAGAAAATAAAAGCAAGCAGAAGTAATTATCATTATACCAGATAAGATACCATAAATAAAAAATGCATTTTGATCATTAAATAAAGGGATTAATTTGACAAGAGGATATAACAATTCTAAATATATGTCTGCCCAACACTGGAGCACCCAGATTCATAAAATAAATACTACCAGAGTTAAAGAAAGATACAGACAGCAATACAATAGTAGCGGGGGGGCTTTAACAAACCACTCACAGTGTTAGAAAAATCATCCAGATAGATAATGAGCAAAGAAACATGAGACTTAAATTGGACTGTACCCCAATGGACCTAATGGATATTTACAAATCATTGTACCCCCAAACTACAAAATATTCATTCTTCTCATCAGCATATGGACATTCTTCAAGTTAGGCCTTCTTTTAGGTCACAAAATAAGTCTCAAGAAATTAAAAATTTCAACTTCATATCAAATATTTTCTCAGGCTGTAATGGAATAAAACTAGAGATCAATACCAAGGTGTTAACTTCAAAAAAAGGTACAAATATATGGAAAGTAAAAAGCATATTCCTGAATGATCACTAGTTTCATAAAAAAATTGAAAGAGTAACTTAGAAAAATCAAAACAAATAAAAGCATAACACATGCCCAAACCTGTGAGATACAGCAAAAGCAGTGCAAAGAGGGCAATCTGTGTATTAAATGCCTCCATGAATAAAGTAGAAAGATTATAAATTAACAGCCTAATGTCACAACTCAAGGAACTAGAAAAGCAAGAACAAACCAAACCTCAAAATAGCAGAAGAAAAAAAAAAATAAACAGAAGAATGAAATGAAATAAAGATCCCCCCAATTGGATAAATAGTTGGTTCTTTGAAAACGTAAACTAAATTTATAAACTGTTAGCTAAATTAACCTAGAAAACAGAGAAAATCAAATAAATAAAAGCAGAAATTAAAAAAGGAGATATTATAATTGATTTTGTAAAATACAAAAGATCACCAGAGGAATTATAAACAACTCTACACTCATTAACTAGAAATCCTAGTGGAAATGAATAAATTCCTGGAAACATAGAGCCTCCCAAGATTGAACCAGGAAGAAACAGAAACCTGAACAGACCAATGACAAGTATTGAGACTGAATCAGTAGTAAAACTATCTCCCAACAAAGAAATGTCTAGGACTAGATAGATTCACAGACAAATTCTACCAAATACACATGGTAGAACTAATACCAATCTTCCTGTACTGTTCCAAAGATCAAGGAGAAGAGAATTCTCTCAAAGTCATTTTATGAGACTGCTATCAGCGTGGTACCAAAGTCATACAGTGAAGTGACAAAGAAAGGAGACTAAAGACCAATATCCCTGATAAACCTAGATGCCAAAATCCTCAACAAAATACTAGCAAACCAAACCCAGCAGCACAACAAAAAGATATAAAACCATCCATGATCAAGTGGGTTTTATACCAGGGATATCAGCATAGTTCAACATATACAAATCAATATGTGTTAAACAACACATATACAGAATTAAAGACAAAAAACATGATTTTCTCAATATATGAATAAAAAGAATTTGATAAAATTTTGCACAGCTTCATGATTGAAAAAAAACAAAACAAAACAATTCAACACTCTAGGCATAGAAGGAGCATACCTCAAAATAATAAAGGCAAACCCACAGCCAGCATTATACTGTATATGGAAAAAGTGAAAACATTCCAAAGATCTGGAAGAAGAAAAGGAAGCCTAATTTTACCATTCTTATTCAACATAGTACTAAAGTAGTAGCTAGAGAAATTATACAACAGAAAAAAAGGCATCCAAATTGAAAATATGAAGTCAACCCCTTTTTGCTGATGATATAATATTTATTAATTTATTTTAGAGATGGGGTCTCACTATGTTGCCCAGGCTGGAGTTCAGTGGCTATTCACAAGTGCGATCTCACTACTGATCAGTACAAGAGAAGTACCTAAAAATCCCACTGGAAAACTCTTAAATTTGATAAATGAATTTCATAAAGTTGCAGGATACAAGATCAACATACAAAAATTAGTAGCATTTCTACACGTCAATAATGATGTAGCTTAGAACAAAATGAAGAACGCAATCCAAATTATAATAGCTACAAAAAATTACCTAGGAATATATTTAACCAAAGAAGTAAAAGACTTCTACAAAGTACAAAACACTGATAGATTGAAAGAATTAGCATTGTTAAAATAACATTTTGTTCAAGGCAATTTATAGATTCATCCAATCAAAACACCAATGTCATTTTTCACAGAATTAGATAAAACAATCCTAAAATTCATATAGAGCCAAAATACAGTTGGAATAGCCAAAGCATTCCTAAACAAACAAACAAAATCTGGAGGCATTACATTACTCAACTTCAAATATTACAAGGCTATAGTCACCAAAATAGCTTGGTATTGGTAAAAGTTGACATATGCATAAATTAAACTGAATAGGGAACCCAGAAATAAAGCCACATGTCTATAACCAACTAATCTTTGGCAAAGTCAACAAGAAAATACACTGGGGAAAGGGTGTCTTTTTTAATAAATGGTGTTTGGAAAACTGTATTTTTAGGCAGAAGAATGAAACAGGACCCCTATTACTCACGATATACAAAAGTCAACTGAAGATGGATAAAGGCTTAAGTTTAAGATCTGAAACTGTAAAAATATTAAAAGTAAACCTAGGGAAAACTCTCTGGACATTGGTCTAGGTAAAGAATTCATGACTAATACCTTAAAGGCATAGGCAACAGAAACAAAAACAGAAATGGGATTTAATTACGGTGCATCTTACAAGGGTACATGTGAAACTTACTAAATGTAGAATGTAAATGTCTTAACACAATAACTAAGAAAATGCCAAGAAGGCTATGTTAACCAGTTTGATGAAAATATTTCAAATTGTATATTAAACCAGTGCATGGTGCCCCTTGATAGCATTAATGTACATAGCTATGATTAAAAAAAAAAAAAACAAAACAAAAAAAAAACTAATCCCCCCCCAAAAAAAAGCTTCTGTGTAGCAAAAAAAATAATCAACATAGTGAACAATCTGCAGAATGGGAGAAATATTTGCAAAATACCTATCAAACAAGGGTCTAATATCCAGAATACACAAGGAACTAATAAAACTCAACAATATCAGAAACAATTATTAGCACTGAAAAGTGAGCAAAGTATATGAATAAACTTTTTCAAAATAAGAAATATAAACAGCCAATGTGTAGAAGTAAATATGCTCAACATCGTTAATCAAACAAATGCAACTTAAAACCACAATGATATATATTATCCTTATGCCAGTCAGAATGGCTGTAACTCAAAAGTAAAAAAAACCACAAAAAAATAGATAGCTGTGAGGACAGAGAGATAAGAGAATTCTTATAGTTGCTGGTGGGAAAGTATATTAATATAACCTCTATGGAAAAGGGTAAGAAGATTTTTCAAAGAACTAAAAATAGAACTACCTATTGATCTAGAAATCTAAATACTTGGTATCTAGGCAAAGGAAAAGAAATTATTATATTTAAAAGATAACTGCATTTCTCTATTTAATTGCAGTACTATTCCAACAGCAAGGACATGATCAGTTAACCCAAGTGTCCATCAACAGATGGCTAGATAAAGAAAATGTAGTATACAGGGTGGACATAAAGTTCATGTGCAATTAAAAATAGTTTAACAGAGTAAATTGTACACACAAACTTTATGGACACCCTGTATATACATAATGAAATACTGTTCAGCCATAAAAACAAATGAAATCAGGTCTTTTGCAGGAACACGGATGGAACTAGAGGCCATTTTCCTAAAAGAAATAACTCAGAAATGTATGATCCAGTACTCTATATTCTCCTTTGTAAGTGGGAGCTAAATGGTGTGTACAAATGGGTGTAGTTTATGGAATGACAATGAAGATTTGGAAGGGTGGTAGGCAGAACGTGGATGATAGAAACTACTTAATGAGTTTAATGTACATTATTTGGATATGAATACCCTAAAAGCCCTGACTTCACTGCTATGCAATCTATGCATGTAACAAAATTGCACTTGTACCCATAAATCTATGAAAATAAAAAATAAATAAAAATACAATAAATGAAAGGCAAATGTAAGCATTCTTCCTTAAAAAATATGATGTCAGTTGTTATTCTTAATAGGTTTATGGTCTAATTGTTACCAGGATAGATGTGTCAGAATAAATCTTCCATTAATATGATAGTATGTCTATTTTCCTCTATAGTTGTAGAAATTTTTGACTTAAATACTTTCAGGATATATGCTCATTAATAAAGATTATGACTGTCTGGTAAGTTGAAACTTTTAACATAAGATAGTGACCTTTTTTCTTTCTTAAGTATGTTTTTCCCTATAAGTCAATTTTGTCTGATGATAATACAGTTTTCCTTCCTTACTGTTTCCTTGGTATGTATATTTTTTCATTATTTTACTTTCAATCTCGTGTCTTCTGTCTTAGATATATCTTTCATATACAACATAATGTTGGATTGATTTTTACTTTTATAATTTTCAATTTTTATCTTTTAACTAGAATATTTTATCTGCCAATATTGATCATAATTAGAGATATGTTTATAAAATATATTTGTTTTGTGTGCACGTATAATCACATATGTACACAGTATATTCATTTTGAGTTTATGATTATAGCATCTTATTTTTCTAATCATTCTATTTGATTTATATTTCTTTCTTGCCTTTTAATTTTGTGTTTTATTATTGTCTAATTTTAAAAAATATAAGCTCTATTTTTTCTTTTACTAAATGCCCTTAATAAGTATAATAATAAATAATTTTACTTCTAGAGTTAATCAATATTTTGAAATTTAGCCTCCTCAACCATGACTTTATAAATCACTCCTTTAATCATCTCCTGTTTTATTAACAGTTTTGAGATATAACTTGAGTATAAGTTTGCCATTTAAAGTGTAAGATGATGAAGTGAAGATCATTTAAAATCCAATGATTTTTAGTATATTCAGAGTTGTGTAACCATCTCTTCTGTCTAATTTAGAACATTATTACCTGCAAAAGAAACTCATACCCAGGAGCAGATATTCCCCATTTCCTCCCACCTAAAGCTCCTGTCAACCTCTAGTTTATTTTCTGTCTCTATGGATTTGCCTTTTCTGGAAAATTCATATAAATGGACCATGCAACTCCTGGTCTTTTCTGACTAGCTTCTCTCCATTACCATAATGTTTTTAAGATTCATTCACACTTTACCATATATCAGTACTTCATTATTTTTGTGGCTGAATAATAGTCTATTTGATTAACAGACCTAATACTTATGTTGTTTAGGTTTTTTAAATCTTTTAAAAACTAAAGTTGGCATCAATGATCATTTTAAATCGGAAGATTCCTTATTCACTTATTCTTTGGTTGGTTATTATTTACATTCTTAATTGTTCATGCTAAATCAAGAAGTTGAATTCAGCCTTGGAGTTGTTTATAGCAATAGTTCAATCTGGGCCAAGTAACTGTCCAAAGACACTCTTTTCTGTGCATTCAATTTGCCCATCCATCCTTCTTCACAGATTGAACCCTCTCCATGAGGAAACTAGTGTATGGAGGTTTTCCTCTCTTCAAATGTCTTTACACCCTTTTGGGGATCTCTGTGCATAGATGGCACAGATGGCCTCATATTCATTTAGTAGTTACTATAGTGAGAAGCCCTGGGTGGGCATGGTTTGTCCATGATGTTTCTCTCCAACTTTAGAGTTGGCGTACGGTAGGGCAGAGGGTAGGTATTCAAGAGGAACTCTTGAATAAATACATGAACAGTCAAATACTTCTGAAATATTTTCTTCTGTGATAATTGACTTCTTCAAGGTAAATTTCATTTATATATATATATATATATATATATATATAAAATAATTGATGCCTGGAAAATGTAAGCTTAGATTAAAGTGCTAACACAGCATCCTGAGCACCTTCCCAAGCTCTGCTGCCTTGATCTCAGGGACATGGAAGGCGGTCTGAGTACAAGCTCTCCTTCTTTAGGGCCTGCATAGGGTGTGCAGGAGGATACAGAACAAATCATCACCTCCAGCCTGGTTACACTGATCCTCAGACTCCTGAGGACTGGGAGGCATTTGTTGTGATTTTGATTTCCCAAGTTCAGAGGGGAAATGTGTCTATCTTAAGCTCCTTAAGCACATATCTTAGATATGTGTCTATCTTAAGCTCCTTATTGTCTTTCTGCATAGTATGTGGCAAAACCAAGGTCTCAATGGAGCATATTCAAAAGGGAGATCAAGAGAGGAATTTGGATTAGATCTGATTAAACCCTAATCTCCTTCTTATTACCACATTGGAAGGCAGGCACTTCCCAGCACCAGTGGCAGGGCATTTCTCACAAAGTCTCTCGTGTGGCTTGTTCTGGTAGGCAAGACACAGTGACCCAGGAGGACTTGTACTAACCTCACAGGTGGGGGAAGCCTTCCTTCCCTGAATTCATAAATCTTTAAGCTAAGCTGGGCATGGAGAGCACTGAGGTTGAACAGATGGGGTTGTGGCGATTCTACTTCAGGCTAATGAGAATTCAACATTCCCAGATAGCAGAGGGCTCAGGAGGGACACGATCCAGCAGCTTAGGAGAGTTTAGAGAAGGATTAGGGAGGCAATGAAGAATCATCACTTGGGAGTTTTCAGCTGCTTTTTGAAACCAGCACACTGCCCTTATTCTTTCTTTTTTTTGAATAGCAGTTGGTTCATTGGGATGTCTGGTCTTAACACTGGCTAGAGCAGGTACATCTCTCTAAAAAGATAAAAAAAATGAGACAAAAATGAAAATATGGCACTGCAGTCTACCAATAATAGGAAGATTTCACATAAAACCCAATCTAATTTATAGTTGGCACTTATGAAGTGTTTTGGAGCCTTACACATAATAGAGGCTTAATGGGTATTTGTTGAATTTAATGATTTGAATCATTTGCAGCAAAACAAATTCCACTTTGAATATCTCAGATAGGTTCCTCCTCACTCCATTTAGCGCAGTAGGCAGGTGAGATTTTCCATATGTAGTAGATCCACAGGGCGACAAGATCCTCACCCCTCCATCCATACACCATTTTCTCAGCCACAGAGGCAAGTGACAGTTGTACTGAAATAGAAAGACCTTGGCTTGAGTCCTAGTTTTCTAATTTACTCAGTCAAAATGTAGGACTTGTTAATGAGAAATAACATTTTATGATGAAACAATACAACGTCTGGCACAGAGTAGGCGTCAATCAATATTTGTTAAAAATAAATTATAATTTCCCCATAAGATAGTGTTTGACAGAAGTCAGGGACTCAATCAGGGCTCCCCACTAAAATATCCATGTATTCTGAGAAAAACACTAAAAACCTAATATCCTGTAAGGGTGGACTAATCTCTGTTGATGTCTGAGATTAATTTGCATTAACTATGGTGAAGTATAGTTGATTGGGATTCCAGATTATCGACTGGGGCTCGTACCTTTACCTTCGGAAGGACAGACAGCTCAGCCACAGCCCTGAACCAAAAATGGTTAGGAAAGACACACAGGGAGGGGGAACACTGTACCAAATGGAAACTCAGAGCAAAAGCTGCTTTCTGCTTTCTAAAGGAACCAAGAATGTTTTATTCCACTCAATTAGTACCTCTCTTTCATCTTCTCAGATAATATAAGGCCCAATATTATTATATGATTCAGGGGCAGAAGCAGACCAAGGGGAGGGGCTTTGTAACTAGTAAAATTAGAGAAAGGGGTTGTGGCACACACACACGCACACACACACAAATCAGGAGTTGGAGTTTTCATCTGCAGTTGAATATGTCTGGAAGTGAGAACTCACGCATACACACAAACACACACACACACACACACACACACACACACACACATATATATATATATTTTTTTTTTAGCTCTCCAGGTGATTCTAGGATGAAGCTAGGATTGCAACCCACTGTTTCAGATTGTTCAGTAATCTTCCCTTAGATCAGAAGTAAAATCAAATAATTTTTCAGCCCAGTATCTACACTAGATAGATGTTAATCAAAGCAATATTTCTCAAAATACATGTTAAAAATACAGATAAAAGACCTCCATCTAAGACATACCAAACCAGAATCTCTGGGAAGGAGAGGTTGGGTTTTGGGAATTGGCATTTTTAACAGGCTCTCCAGCTGACTTTTATGCTTACTTAAGTCTGAAAACTAATGTGGATTGCAAACTTAGCTACATATTAGAATCATCTGGAGAGCTTTGAAAACTGCCCTGATTCCTGAGCCCCTAGTACTAGAGATTTTTACTTAATTGGTCAGGCAAAAGCCCTAGGGATCCACCAGTTTAAAGGCTCCCCAGTGAATCCAAGGTACTGCTGGTACGAAGAATTACTGAATTGGAGGCTATGTATGTTAATAAACCAGTAAGCTTAAAATGTGAGATGAAAATTCCTACAGCAACATGGACAGAGAATCCATCCCTCTTGCTTGTTGGTTACACAGACCTCCAGTTCCAAGATTGTGAAGCAAATGAGACAAATATGGAGTAATTAGAAGTGCTAAAAATCTCTGGCTGACTATTAAATACCAGTGGATTCCCTTTAAAAGAGACAAATGACAAGCACATTCACCATTGTTAAAAGTTATTCTGGGTGTTTTCACCCATGAATTAAGGTGAGACCAAAAAAATGGAGGTGGAACTACTGAAACAGGTTAGCAAGATTATAAATACTTTTTGATCTTTTATATAACAGATCTTATGTATAACTAATGAGAATGATTAGCAAGTTGGTCACAAGATATCATCTAACTCCAGTAAGATTAGCCCATATCACATTTAGATTTTGATCGTTCAGTGTTTTTCCCTTCCCCCTAATTTGTATTTACATCTTTGAATGCCCATAGCTGAGCATAGCACAAGACGGTATACAAAAATTTGGCAAAACAACTATGATTAAGTTAACGAGAATGAATTTATTTATTTATTTTTTTATTATAGATAAAAATGTAGATTATTTATTAGAGTTGGAAAATTCCTCCTCCACATATATCACCCTTATTATTACCTCGTTAGATTTTGACAGACAATAAAATTTTCTTTCACCATGTTCCAGAAATTCTGATATATTATTGAATCTGAGTAGGTGGTGGGTAATGAGAGAATAGTAGTGGTAATAGGAAGACCTGTAGTTAGAATAAAAATTAAATTATTTGATTTTACATAAAGAAGTAGAAATGTACTCAGAGGTAAGCAAAAAACAAGTAAAAATCATTTGATTTTGTGGAAAGAAAATAATTATCAGGAGAAAAAAATTATCTCAAATTCATAAATTTGTCACAATTAAGCTCAGCATCCCTGAAAAAGAAAATTTCAAATTCTCTGCACATCTGTTTGTTCACATACCATCTGAGGCGTTTACATTAGAAAGGATTTGTGGTTCTTATTTTGTTACTTTAGATCATGAATTCTGATTACTATAAATGTTAAATTTGATAACAAAACAAAACATAAGACTAGTTAACATTCACCCAGAAGGATGTTTTATTAATAATAGTCCATAGAAATGCGGCAGCCAATGGTCACCCACGTTGTCACATTCTCATAAATTCCATTTCCTCTAGCCTTGGGTTAATGAACACAGGTAATTTTAGCCTCTATATAATTTTGCCTAGTAAATATTCCAGCCGTTCACCACTTGACTTTTTCTCTCCAGGTATTACAGCTCGTGCTTGTCTGACACTGACATGTTCATGTGCTGGGGGTTTTCGGTAGTCTCAGACACCATATGAATCTTAGAATAAAGGTATTGAGTTTTATTTATGTTGCATCAAATCACTGATCCATATCACTGACATTTTATATAATTTCATACACATTCTCAGATACTTAATATTTTCTCATTGATATTAAATGTGTAGTGCATTTTATGAGTCAATAGTTGTATCTGTAGACGTCCTGTGTATTATTTGCTAAATTAATTTGTTCTAGCATATAAACAGTGTCACTATTATGAATGTTGTCTAATACACATCACATGTATTATGTTTTAATACCTAATCTAGTTAGTTATTGCTAGTGAAGATAATATGGGATACAGGCAGCAATAGTTGATAAACTTTCTAATCAGTTTCTACAATTTCTCAGGTTGTTTTCTCGACATATTTACTGAAATTTAAAGGCTTATTAATTCTCTTAAAATGCTTTATTTTATTTTTTTTTAATTTTCTTTTGCAGTTGTCATTTTTGTTTAGCTGACCTGGGCCAGGTTAGAACATGCCACCTTCAGTGTATGTGGCTGGCGCCATAACCACTGTGCTACAGGCACTGAGCCAAAAATGCTTGTTTTTAATGTTACTGAAGGTTTCACCATTTCCACAGTAGTAATATAAAATAGCGAAAGTAGTGTTTTATCTTTTATTTTTCTCTTATTCATATAATGTTTGCCATAGATACCTATCTTAAAATGTTTGATGAAGTTCTTTTTCTGTTCTAAATTGCTAAGTGTTACTTTTTCTTTTTACAAATATAAATGTATGTATGTATATGTTTTGGACTTATCTCTGAACTAGAAACAGAAAGACCCTATACCTTTGCTGAAACCGTTGAAATAATTTTCCAAATTTTCAATTAGCTTATTTATAACTCAAATCATATTAACAGATCATCTAATACTTAATTGTTCTTTCTTTGGATAATTTTAATCCTGATTTATGTAACATCGTAAATTTATATAATCTGAAATATTTCATTATTCAATTCTATTTTCATAAGTAATGTAATATTTTATTTTTTAAACTAATAAGTTAATTTTAGAACACATATTTCCCCCAGCAGTAACATCTTGCAAAAATATACTTTAATATCACAACCAGGATGTTGTTACTAATGTAAAATCAAGACACAAACCATTTTTATCACCACCAAGTTTCTTCATATTTCTCCATTATAGCCTCCACCACTTCCCTCTAATTCCCATATCCTCCTGGACACCTGGGAACAAATAATACCTTTTATATTTCTAAGCCTGTGTAATTTCAGGAATATTATAAAAATACAATCATGCAGCATGTAAAATTTTGAGAATGGCTTTTTTCACCATTTTCTGAAGTTTGATCCAGGTAAATGTCTGTTTTAAGTGTTTCCCTTATTGCTTAGTACTATAGCAGAATGTACCTTAGTGTGTTTTAACTCTTTTTTTACAGAAGGATATATGGATTATTTCCAGTTTAGGCAATTATCGGAGAATTTATTAGTGTGTAATTGGTTCTTTACATATTCTAGACACAAATATCTTATTACATATATAATTTGCAAATATGTTCTCCCAGTCTGTCACATGTCATTTCAACCTCTTACAAGTCTCTTTTGCAAAGATAAAGATTTTATTTAAAAAATAATATTCAATGACGTTAAATTCATATATCTTTTTACTATTTCCTTAGCTAAAACGTCTAACAATCACATTAAGTAAGAATATTGATTGCCGACATCATACTTTGTTTACATGAGAGAAAGAAATCAAGCAAATATTTCTTATTAAAGGCAGTGTTACCTGTTGTTTTTTGGTAAATAATTAAGATTTTTTGTCCATAAGTGCTGAGTTTTATCGAATGTTTTATCCACTTTACTTGCTATGGTTTTATTTTTCCACTTTAGTCTCTTAATTTGAAATAATAAGTTGATTGTTAAATATTAATTAACCTTATATCTCTGGAAAAGACTCTATTTGGTCATAGTGTATAGTGTTCTTATATATTATTGACTTTCACCTGTTAGTATGTTAGTAATAATTGTGTGTGTACAATCATGAAAATGTTGGTCAATACTTTTCTTTTTTTGCTCTGGGTGACTTTGATATGAGTGTTATACTGGCTTCGTATAACAAATAGAGTAAAATTTCCTCCTTTTTTGTTTTATGGAATAAATTATACAAACTTGTCCTTAATTATTTTTTAAATATTTGTAGTTATCACAATGCTCCACAGTCAGATAAGTTCCACTGTTCATTTAATGCTCCATCACCTTCTTGAAATTATTAATGAATTTGGAACAAAGATCCCTAGCGATTTATTTTTACATGGCCCCCCCAAAAAAACTTTTGTAGCCAATCCTGCTTGTAATGGATAAACATGATTAATCCTAAATATTGATTGAATTTTAAGTTAATATGTGAAGGACATCCATAAAGAAAATGGATAACACATTTCTTAAAGGACATTGATTTATAGTGAATGACACAGTTGATAAATATTTTGAGGTGTTTATTAATAGCATATTTGCTATATTCTCATAAAATCATCACAATCTTCTATCTTAATTTTCTAATAAAACTATAACATAATTGATACTAGATATTTTAATTTGCATATTTAATTACGCATGAATTTAAATATTATTAATACAAAGAAGAAATTGTAGTTTGAGCCTACATTAACGCATGCATTTTTTCATTATAATAAAATTTAATTATGTTTGAATTATTGATTTCTTGCTTGGGTAAACTAATTGCTCTATTACCAGTATTAATACAAATATGTAATTAGTAGAAGATACAACTAGGTAATGGTGACGTGTGTCATCAAACAAATAGAACGCTTAGTATAATGAATTTTCAATGAGTATGGAGAAAATTATATTAGTTAATGCAAATATATTTCTGAATTTGCTTAATTTTCAAATTAGAAGTTTACAAATGTTCTACATTGTTCTTTTAAATTTTTATTTATTAGGTGATTAAAACATAAGAAATTTATTAACGCAACATCAATATTAATTTTAAAATAGAAATCATGTATGTTTACTTTAAAGTTATTTAATGCTCATCCATTTACATTACATATGCTACTTCTAAGAGCTTATTGGCCAAGGAAGATGTATATTCTGTTTAATTAATAATTTGCACTTATAGAGTTGATCTGTAACAAACTCATTTTAGAGAATCCTTTAAAATGCTTCCCATATTTGCAAACTGTCTAACCATTACAAAGAAGTGTCCTCTGAAAATGTTTAGAATTGAGTCTCAAAATGAGAATCACATCTCCTATTCCCATGTATACTTCTGTTTGACCAATTTTGGTATACAAATAGACAGCCTCTCCCTATACCACCCTTATACTGTTAACCAATTTAGATATGCAAATAACATGACATGCATAACACTTGGATTTTCAAAAATGGATGGGATATTTATAACTTTAGAAATTTTGATTACATTAATTAATGGTTCTCATATTTAAATGCTTGCCTTTACCAAAATTTTAGAGTCAAAACTACAGTGGTTTAAAATTAAAAGCTAGAAAAAATATCAAAATCAGAAAAAATTGTCTGGAATTTAAAAAAAGTAAAGACTACCGCATGTTTATTTTTGAGTTTGTGTAATTTATCTGTTCTGTTTTCCTTAACAAAATGAAATTATATATATTCCTTCAACTGTAGTTTATATCACATCATACAGCATATAAAAACTATATACTTAATGTAATTAATAGGTGGGTAAGAAAATATATGTTTTAATTCTATATCATTGTATTTTTCAAACTATTCATAAGCTATTATTTGGCTATGCAGAATAATGATTACAAGAATAAGGATAATTTAAAAAATGTACTGAGGTTACAATATGCCAGGAACTATGCTATGTACTTAGAGTCTGGGTTTTCACATGGTCTTCAAATTACACTACTTATTGGTATCTTTCCCATTACACACTTAAAGTGCACAATATGTATTAAATAACATATGAAATTAAGTTTATGAAACAGTAGCTATTATCACTCAATTCTTATACACCTAGAAATAAGGTTTATTTAATATACAAGACATACTCCTTGTTATTTCATTTGTCTGTCTTTAGTTGTCTATTTCTTCTGAATGTATTTTATTTTAAAAAGATGTGTTTCCTCAAAACATTATTTTTAATCTCTAGTACCTGTAAAATAACAACATATATTTTTAATACCTTCACTTTATACAGAAAAAAAAAATCAATCACAAATTGAAATCATCTGAAGAACATAGAAATAACCAGACTATATAGGTAAAATCTTTTGGGGGAAATGCATTAATAGGCAAATAGATTTAGATTAACTTCATGATGTATTTGGTGCATAGTTGTGGTGCATGTATACTTTTAATTGTTTTGTTTTTTCTAGGGCTACTTTTAAAATAATTTTTACATGTAATAGTTTACAATGTGGAGCCGTTTTACAAATAAAACATGTTTGATATACATTTTTAAAATTTTTTCAAAAGAAAATACTCATTGTCAATTTAAAATTATTATATGTCTATAACTAATTAGAATCACAGAAACACTGGCAGTAAGTCAGGGTATGTGAGAAAATCTAGAAAAGATTATTACATAAGCTGGTTATCTTTCACTTAGTTTCCTTGTAAATGAGACTGGACGTGCCTTACTTACCACCCACACACATACACACTCATTGTATAAAATAATTAAAAAAAATATATGTGGTTGTTCTTTAGTAGATATGGCATATGATTCTTGCTGGCATATGGAAAATCAATTAGTAGAATTTTGCATTTAATTATTTGACACAAAGAAAAAATACATATTAGATGTATACTAATACTGATAAAAGTATTAATAGAAAGGCAGAAAATCAACCAATACATCAAGGATACATAAAAATAATATAATAGAATATTAATGCACATAAAAAACACATCATAAAATGCCATAGAAATAAAACAACATTAAACATGGCCAAAACTTATAGAATAATTACAAAATTTTCCAAACTATCACATAAAATTAAAGCTTTGTTCACCAACACCTTCCAGCTGTGGCAATACTTTTGTTAGAAACTGAAGAATCCAAGGTTGGGGGGGAACTGATGAATGAATTTTTGTTTGGACTCAATTTCTAAACCATTTTTATTCACATGAACATAATGATCACTTATAAACCAACAAATGTGGTATATTCTAGTAGTTCTTTTAAAAATTTATGACTTGAATGTGGAGATTTTGTTTCATCTTACAATTAATCCCAAGATATTAACACAGATCCTGACTCATATCTAGCCTTATAAAATATTTGCTTAGTTCACAATTACAATAAATTTAGAATGTCAAATAGTTGATTTTGTAGCCATTTTTAGGTGATGAACTCTCTCCGGAAATTCTTTCTGTTCATCATATAATTCATATAGTTATTTATATGTAACTTGTTAATAACAAAGCCCTAATTCGTTTTATTTTGCCTTTATAAAATGAAATCAATCAAAAATAATGTGGGCAATTCTGGATTAGGCTTGGTGGTTCAGGCTATAATCTTAGCATTCTGGAAGTCTGAGGCAGGTGGATTGTCTAAGCTCAGGAGTTTGAGATCAGCCTGAGCAAAAGTAAGATTCTGTCTCTACAAAAAGAAAAACAAAAACAACAACAACAACAAAAAAAAAAAAAAAAGCAAGCAAGCAAACAAACAAAAACTAGCTAGTTATTGTGGCAGGTACCTGTAGCCCCATCAACTTGGGAGGCTGAGGCAATAGGATCACTTGTGCCCAACAGTTTGAGATTGTTGTGAGCTATGAGACCATGACACTCTACCCAGGGTGAAAAAGTGGGACTCTATCCCAACAAAACAAAACAAAACAAAACAAACAAACAAAAATGTGACAATTCAGACCCATCATTCTTCTTAGAATTACATTTTAATTAATTAATGAATTTGGAATAGCAGGTTCAACTATAATATGGTAACCTATGTGGAGTCAAGGAGAAGGATAATGAATAGGTTTTTCATTTCCCGTCATAATTCCTTTTCGTAGCACATAGAAAAAAAATGTATAGATTTGACACAAAATAATCACAGGTGAAAATAATTTGGAGAGCATTATACAAATTAAACAAACAAGACACAAAAGAACAAACATTACATTAGCCCATCGATCCTTAAATAGTCAAAATCAGGGGGCAGTGAATAGAATGGTGGTTGCCATGAGCTGAGAGAAGCCAAAGTCAGGAATGGTTTAGAGAAAGACCGCAGACTTTCAGTTATGCCAAGATGTAAGTCATGGAGTTAACAATACTGTATTTGTTGAATGTTCTTATCTCCCAAAAAGGAAGAGAGGAAACTTTTGAAGTAATGGTTATGATTATGGCATTATTTATAATGATGATTTCATAGGTGTGTACTTACCTTTAAACTCATGAAAATGTGTGTATTAAATAATGGTTAGATCTCTAAAAAATAACTATAATAGAAAGTCATAATGTGAGTAACAAGGGGGAAAAAGAACTTTCTCATTGATTTGAGAAGGACATAGTTTTAAGGAAAATTGAAATTTATTAACAGATTCATAGAAAGGTAAAATTGCTGTTGGTAATTTTAAAAGAAAGTGTCAGTGTCATAGGAAAGCTTCAGAGAAGAAGAATCACTAAATAGGTTTATTTGTCCTAGTTCTCAAACATTGCTTGGGAAGTGTTCCGCAGCTTTTTTATGTGTGCCAGTTTACAAAATGGTCACTTCATGTTTTCAGGGATTAGAGTTCAATCCAAACTAAATAAAATTTGTGTTCCTATATTTTCTTGAAAGCTACTGTATTTCCACTCAAACAGAAATCTTGTCTATGATTACTGACCTCCCCTGGGCTGCAAATCTTCCCTTCCTCAGACACTTTATTCTGTGGCACACTGTAATCTTGGATTGTGAAAAAAATGGGGGAGTAAAAAGACAAAACCTCGATTAATAGTCATGTGGAAATATAAAATACTAGTATTTATTAAATTCTGACTATACCAGATCATCTATTTTTGTCAGTTTATGAGATCTTACTAAACCAGGTCAATGATTGCATTATGAGAATTTTATTGGTTATGCAAAGTCAAGGAAAGACACAAACTAAAATTCTTGTGGTAAAGGGACTGAGATAAAAACTAAGTGACAATTATTTTATAAAAATTCTCTGCATGGACTTTGCATCTCATTTCCATTTGAATAGTAAGAATTAAGAGTGTTTTTGTTAGAATCACTTGACATGAAATATGGAAACACACTTATGTAAGAAATTGATCACATTATTTTGATGAGAATTAAGTTTAAATAAAGTTTAGCTCTTGGGTTATGTGAGGTTAGGGAGCCACAATGGGGACCTTCTTGAAAATTTGTTGCTTGAAAGATAATTGTTATTTCACTAAAATATGAATTAAAACTCATATCACTATTAACTGTAATATGTGATGATTTTTCCTATAAATCATTCAGAGTTTGTGGCTTATTTTGATTTATATAGTTTTTTAAAAACATGTTTTAAAAAGTAAATTAAAATTTTGTATTTCAAATTAAAGGTAAATTAATCTATTATCTGAATGAAGAAGTGTCCCCAGTTTTAGGTCATTAGTCACATAGTAAAATCCATATTTTACATTCTTTCAGTACAAAATTTATTAAGTATTTCTATTACTTATATGAATGCAAAGTCAGACCCCTTGCTTTTGAGAACTGGTTTCTCCTACTATGCTTGGCATTCAGGTACTTTAATGGTTTGAGTATTGCATTTGTATAGAAGCTCTCAAATGAGAATCTTGGTAGTGAAATTTACTTTTCCACTAAATCTGAGGGAGTCTAGGTCTCTAGGTCTCTAGAGAATCTTTTTCAGAAATAATTATCCCATGATTAGATTATTGTAGAACGTAACTTTGTTGCTAATACTTGAGCACTTCCCTTTTATTCTATTGATGCCAGTATTCCTGCTTCTTTTCACTTTAAAATGTTGTTCCTCTTACCAAGGAAGCCCACCTCAGATGAACATAAGGGTAACTGATTATAATAACTCATCCATGGGAAAAGAAAGTTATCCTGAGATCTTCATGTTTTAAGCCTTCTTGTAATTTCCCTTTTTTCTTCAGGTCTAAAGTAATTATTCTTTCTCTTTTTTGTCCAATACTAATCAATTCAAACATCTCAGCTATTATTCGATGTCTATTGTAAGAATCCCCATTCATCTGTGAAAAGTTATATTGAAAGCAACTTAATTGAATTCAACAAATTGTGTGTGTATGTGTGTGTGTGTCTTCTTATTTAATTGTTATATTCCTAGGGAACCTGTCTCTATATCTGCATGCAGTATGTTTCATGTTTCTAAATATTTTAATTCAAGCAAATCTCAGACAGATATTCAAATAAGGTATAACAGTTATTATGCATCTCTTTAAGTACCAGGAACTATTTTACATAATTTTATCTGGCATCTCAATTAAACCCCATAGCGCAGGGATCCTCAAACTGCGGCCTGCTTGCCATGTGAGGCTGTATGATTTCGTATTTGTTCCCATTTTATTTTTTTACTTCAAAATAAGATATGTTTAGTGTGCATTGGAATTTGTTCATAGTTTTTTTTTTTTTTTTTTTTTAAACTATAGTCCGGCCCTCCAACAGTCTGAGGGACAATGAACTGGCCCTCTGTTTAAAAAGTTTGAGGACCCCTGATCTAGAGAGATATACTATTCATGCAAAATTGAAAAACTTAGACATTCACTAACTTTTCCTAAGCCCACAAATTTACTACTGGAACATTGATTTCATAAGTGGTTATAAGAAAATTATTTTATACAATTAATTATACATGCTGAAAGATATTTTTACAAATCATAAAAAGAAAGACATGGGCTCAGCGCCTGTAGCTTAGTGACTAGGACACCAGCCATGAACATCGGAGCTGGCTGGGTTTGAACCCAGCCCAGGCCTCCCAAACCACAATGACAACTACAAACAAAAAATAGATGGGGGTTGGGGCGGCACCTACAGTCCCAGCTACCTGAGAGGCTGAAGCAAGTGAGGTTCAGAGAGGTTGCTCTGAGCTGTGATGCCATAGCACTCTACCCAGGGTGTCAGCTTGAGACTCTGTTCCCTCTCCTCAGAAAAAAAGAAAAAGAATAAGAAAAAGAAAGACATGTGCCTGAAAATTGTTCACATTTGCAAGGAAAATGCTATGTTGGAAGAATGTTTGAGTTGGTTTTAGAAAATTTCTTTTTTCACAATCCTAACATGGCAAAGAACAGCCCCCTAGAGACTTATTAACAATGGTAAATGTCTACACATTTATCTGACATTTAGTTTAAGATCAAAAGCCCGTCTGGATCTTTCTAAGTGATGTACCAAGAGGGATCATAGATCCATTTAACAGAGAACTGGGATTAGTGTTATTTGCAATTGTGTTTTTATTATCTTTAGAAACAACCTAAATTAAAACACAAATTAAAAATTAAATAAAAATTTTTGTATGTTCAATTACATGGTAAAAGAAAAGGAATGGAGGAGTAAGAAACAAATTTTCAGGAGGCAAAAGCTTCTTTTATTCTCCAGTGAAAACCTAATGAGACAATGGCTTCCTCTGCCGCACAGTGAACTGAAGGTCATCATCAATTTTGTTTACTCCTGTTGCAAGTGACTCCAGTGCTTGTAAATAATTCATGATACTATGTTATAAATAACATTTTATGTAAAAGAAAACCATGCCTAGGTTTACTAAGTGTTTCTTTAATCTTATGAAATGTATCAACTAAAATAGCTTCCACCTTCATATATAGCTTTAGGTTAGTCTCAGAAGAATGCTTTCTACACCTTTGCTAGAAAAACATAGGATGCCTTACTGTAAATTATACAAGAAATTGTTGCATAAAAATAAATTGGCATGAGTTCTGGTTTATTATTTTAGGATGTCTCAGTAAGATGTATTATTATATGTAAAAGGTATATTTATCTGAATAACTGAAATGCTTTGAAAGACTATAAAAATAGATTATAGACTAACTTTTACAAAATTAAAATTTAGGCAGAAGCAAGTCCCCAAAGTGTCCCCAAAGCTTGTTTTGTTTAATCTTTCAAAACAAACAAACAAAATTTTAAATTTACTTTCCTTTTCTTGGGTGTTTTTAAGATTTATAGAATAAAACATTTTTACCATAAAAATATTTATTTTTATCATATCTACCTATTTTTATATATAAAACTACCAAATTTATAGATAGATAGAAAATTTTATAAATGTTTTCCAAATTTAAAAATAATTTGGAAAATTCTTTTAAAAATATTATACAAAGCATTTTGCCTTTCAGTAAGTATTTCTCTAGTTCCAAGTAAAAAAAATTAAAATATTAAGGCTCCTGTTATGTCTGATTTAACAGGAGGCAAAAAGAGTATTTGGGAAAAAAAATGTTTTTAGCAGCAAAAAAAAAAGTCATGATCTGTTTTATTACATGTGATATCTCAGTTATCTTATTACATGTGATAATGTAGGTGTGCAAATGTATACACATCTGAGTTTGTTAAAAGACAACGTTTAAATTATAAACCTAGCAAGAAATCATGCTACATGAATATTTTACTATTTCTATAAATAAGAGGTTTCTGAGAAAAGAAACCTGGCGAGCTGAGTTAAAGGATGTTCAATGGTAAATGGCCTTTGGAGATTATGTATTTTAGAGATTATGTATTTCCCCAGAGCCATTTGGTTACTTTGTAATAGTGATAGATCCAGACCCCCTGGTTCTCTTTCTTTTCTCCTATAAAGCCAAATGTTATGTCAAAGACTTGTAAACGTCCTTCCTGCTTCTTTCCAGATGGGTACTGTTCAAGTGTGCCCTACACTACTTATAAGCTCCATAATTTCAGTTTCCTTCTCTGTAGGGCAGAGCTCGCTTTCCATCCTCTATTTCACAGTCAGATGACTACTGCACGCCTCATGTGCCCTATGTGGGGTTGGGTCTTGGCAAACCAACACTAAAATGATTTAAGAGTAAACAAAATGTATTTCCCCTAGAATGGTGATCTGACATTCTTGGGACACACTTTAGTATCTGTTGAAGTGGCACAGTATATCAGATCCTTCTCAATTTCGGAATTAACATGCCTTAGGAGGCACTTGAGTAGTCAGTGTTCAAAACACAGTAACAACTGAGCTAAAATACAAGATTTGAGTCTCTTCAAACACAAATTCATATTTTGTACATCAGCCTACTGACACTCTCAGATAAGAAAGGTAGTTATAGCATTTCCCTAGGAGCCATGTGATCACCTGTTTGAAAGGAGGCATTGACAGCCACAAATACCTTATTCACCTGGACATTAATTTTCATCCTAAGAGAGGTCACAGCCAATCAACAAGTGCACCACCCCAAAAGTCAATCATCTCAGCCACAAGTTAATAAGAGGCATTAATTTTAGCAAATCCTGATTTATTAAGCAATGATAAGTATCTGCAATTGTAAGACGTGAGTTCAGGTTTTAGAATATAGCCAGGTCACCCACCCCACCACAGCTAGGGGATGAAATCACTCTATTCTTAATACCTAGAGTGGCTGCCCATGGTGTTAAGAGGTGAAGCATAACTTACTCACTGGCCACTCACCAACTCTTAATTTTAAGCACACAGGTTTGTTCAACTTTATTTCTACAAAAATAACATATATACAATTTTCTTACTTTTAAATGGATGCCAATAAAACTTTGACTTACATACTTAAAACTTTTTATTATTTAATAACATTCATTTTAAAGTTATTATTGGTGATGGACATCTCTTATTTGTATATGACCAAAGCTCCTTTAAATATTCTATCAAAATTGTGATGCTTCTCTTTTTGTGAAATATTCCTTCCAAAGAACAGAACTGAACTGAACATTTACAACTGAACATTTAGAACTGAACATTTAAAAAATAACATCAAAAAAAATCTGTAAGACACCCCCAGTAAATAGCTTACAGGAATACCTTAAGCTGTGTTAATTTATTTTCTAAAATTAATTATAACCTTTTCTTCCAGAAATTATAATAATTTAATACAACTGTTCATGCTTACCTTAATCTGCAGGTATCTTCATATGACCTAAGAGTAAAACCTACCATTAAAAATTATCATACTTAATGAAAATGTTTTACTTATTAAACAGAAATAATATTGTTGCCATTTCCCAAATAAATCCTCATTATGACTTGGCCAAAAGTGAAGAAGAATTCACGTAGAATATTCATGGAGAAAACAAACCATCTCTGATATAGCAAATGTTATATACACTTACCAATCTCATAGTCATACACCTCAAAGTGATTTATTATTACTTGCTAGGTTTTTAAAAATGTTAATAATTTTTAGGAAAATTTAGAGTTAACATTTTTATGGAATATTGTATGTTTTAATTATTTAAATATCAAGCATAAGTTCAATAACCTAGAAACAACAGAACATAAAATAAAGGGCAAACTAAAACATAAACATGAATATGGATGCAAAAATCTCACACAAAATTCTAGTAAACTAAGTCCAAAAATATTATAAGAAACAGAATGACATGCCATGACCAACTGGGATTTATCCTAAAGATGAATATTGGCTTAACATCCAAAGTCAATTAATAAGATATCATCTATTGAAATAATAAAATGAAAATCACAGTATCATCACAATAGATTTAGAAAAATACTGAATGTGTTAAGAATAGAAGGAAAGTTCCTCACTTCCTCAAGCTAATAAAAGGAATTATAAAAAGTCCACAGCTAACATCTCACTTAATGGTGAAAGACCCAATGCTTCCCTCTTCTCTTCCCATCCATCAAGAAAACACATAGTTGTCTATTTTTACTTTTGCTGCTTAACATTGTACTGGATGCTCTAGTTAGGTAAAAAAGAGAATAGTAGAGTAGGCATGCCTTTTGGAAAGGAAAAATTCAAACTATATTAATCTGTCTTTATTCATAGATCACGTGATTGTGCATACAAAAATCATACAAAATCCCTAATACAAGAAAGTCAACAATGAGTTTACCATGGTGGTAGAATGCAAGATCATACTAAAATTAGTTGTATCTCTGTAGATTTGCCGTGAACATGTACAAAATGAATTCAAAATATAATCTAGTTAAAATATAACTAAAAATAAAATACTCAAGAATAAGCTTAACAGAGAAATTACAAAACTTATACTCCATAGACTACAAAATATTTTTCAAGGTAATAAAGAAAATCTAAGTAAATGGAAAAATTACCATTCCCATGTACCTGAAAGTTAAGATGGCAATGCTCCTCAAATTTGTCTGTGGACTCACCACAATTCCTATGAGAAACAAGCTGAAGTCTTTATAGAAATGGACAAACTGATTCATGGAGAAATAGGACGAGAAAAAGGAATGTAGACTCTTACTTCACTCCATATAAAGAGACAATAGTTCAGAATGGACCAAACACCGAAATGTAAGAATAAAAGCTATAAAACTTTTAGAATAACACATAGGGGTCAATATTTACGACTTTTGATTTGGTGAAAGATTCTTAGACTTACACCAAAATCAACAGCCACAGGAAAAAAAAAAATGAATTGGATTTAATCAAAATTAAAAACATTTGTGCTTCCAAAGACATCATCAAAGAAGTGAAAAGACAGCTCAGAGAAGGGGAGAGAATATTTGCAAATAACCTACCTACAAAGAAAATTATAATATGTGTGTATAATTTTATAACTCAATAATAGAAATATAGCATAACTTAAAAATATGCAAAAGATCTAAGTAAACATATCTCCAAAGAAGATACAGAAATGATTAACAAGCATTTCAAGTTTGTCAACATCCTTATTTACCAAGAAAGTGAAAATCAAAACAACAGTGTGATACCACTTCACTTCACATGCACTAGCATCGCTAAAACCAAAAAGTCAGATTACAAGAAGTGTGGGCAACAAAGTGGGAAAATCAAACCCTCAAATACTGAAAGAAGGAATTTAAAATATTGCAGGTGTTTTAGAAGACAGTCTGAAAATTGAAAGTTCTATAAATGATTAAATATAGAATTGCATTAGGTTTTATTAATTCCACCAGTACATACAGACTTGAGAAAAAACACATTTTCATACAGAATCTTGTATATGAGCATGACATGTAAAACAGCATTGTCTAGTATAGCAAAAACGTGAAAATAAACCTGTCGGTGGAAGAACAGATATATCAAATGTAGTGTACCCATAAGATAGAACACAATTCAAACATATAAAATGAGCTCCTGGGACAGTGCCGGTGGTTCAGTGAGTAGGGTGCCGGCCCCGTATACCGAGGGTGGCGGGTTCAAACCTGGCCCTGGCCAAACTGCAGCAAAAAAATAGCCAGGTGTTGTGGCAGATGCCTATAGTCCCAGCTACTCTGGAGGCTGAGGCAAGAGAATCGCCTAAGCCCAAGAGCTGGAGGTTGCTGTGAGCCATGGCAGTCTACCGAGGGTGACAAAGTGGGACTCTGTCTCTAAAAATAAAAAAATAAAAAAAAAGAACGACTGATATATGTACAACATGGATAAATCTTTAGAGCATTATGCTAGGTGAAATAAGACAGTAGCAAACATTTTACATACTATATGATTGTATTCCTACAGAAGTCCCCAAGTGGAAAATCCATGGATAGAGAAAGTGGATTGATGCTTAGACCCAGGAGGAAAGGGTATAAGATGATAAGAGCTAACTGTTACTGATTTTTCTTGGAGACAATATAAATATTCTAAATTTTACTATTGAGATAATTACATACTACTATCAATATACTTACAAACTTTAATGTACACACTATATGCACAGGTTGTATGGAAAGTAAAGTAAGGTTTACCTCAGCAAGGTTGTTTAAAAAGCAATTGAATAAGATCATTATAGGATATAGGAATGTGTATATATCGTATGTGTGTCTGTCTGTACATAACTCTCATATATATATATATGTATATATATATATATATATATCTGTTTGTATCTATATATTCATCAATCTTTATTTTTCTATCTATGCACCTATCCACCAATCTCCTTCTATTTTCAAGTTTAAATGCTACAATATAAGTTCTTTGCTAGAACATTTTTTTCTTTCCTTTTTGAGGATAAAGCATCATATTTTGGCAGGGAACATATTATGCACAGATTATATATTAATATTTATTTATAATGAATGTCATTTTAGGTAATAATCACAATACATGTCACTACATAAATTAATTTCAACTTAATTAAAAATACATAATCAGCAAATAAATAAATATTTATTATTGGCAATTATTTTCTAAATTTACTCATTTAAATATATTTTAAATAAAAAATTAACAACTTGATAACTATATCCATATAATCAGCATGTAGATAATGGTATCAATATTTCAACACATATAGGAATAGATACATTCAAATCATCGCTAAAAATTGCATGTGATGTGTAAAATTTACTACAGCCAGAAGTTACTACACATGAAATTAATGTTGTCTTCCTATTTTAAGTAGAAACTGCCTTGGAAAGGAAATAAATAATATGCCCATTGGTTGATGTGTGTGCCCATTTAATTTATTAAATAAAGTCTTACTTTGCTATAAGTTTTAGTACTTCTGATTTCAAATGTCAATAAAATAATACTTGAGGATGTTCTATTAGTACCAAAGCAGAAAGCTTATTACTCATCTAAGGAAAACCTCCTGATAATGAACAGAAATATTTTCTTGCACTCAGAATTATAGGACTACCAATGAGAGATAGATGAAAGGCATGTGCAAAACATCCAGAGATTTTTTTTTTCTTCCCTCCTTTAATTTAGTGCTTTAATGCACAGCCTCAAAGAATTCTTCATATCTTATTAAGGAGCATTAGTAAAGGTGTATCAAAACCTGGTATAATTGGGAAAACATTTGACCGAAGCTTTGACATTTAAAAAACATTCTAATTTGTTATAGAATTTCAGGAAATCTTGAATATGGTCAGGTTTTCCCCCTAATTATTTGTTAAGAGAAGATTGTTGGTCGCAATTTTTTCTCTGATATATTCTTTAATTTTGTTTCTTAATTGTATCTGCTGTACACTAGGACCAATGTGCTTAACAAAGCTACTCCCTGGCACAGGAACAAAAGAAGATGAATCACTTTCCCGGTAAAACTGTGAACAAGGGGAAAACCATCTAAAAAAGGTTTCCCTTATGTGGGCAGCTCCAGAGCTCACTGATGTTTAATTCAGACAAAAAGTCTTTCTAGCTGCCTTAAAAATTCACGTTTAATAGTTGATTATAACTTCCAGTGGGGGAAAAGAAACTCCCGAAGCTTATATTACCTGCCTAATTATTAAACCAAACTCATTTTTCTCCTGTGAATGACAAAGTGAAGAATGTTCTCTTAAGAAATAGTACAACAAAATTTGCAATCTATCTTCTCATAATTGTTAGGAAAATAAATTCGTATCAAAAAGAGTTTGCACATGATTGGCAACTACTCACACAAGAAAAGTTATAAAGTTACAATGTCTAAGTAACTATTAATAAGAAATAATAGGGAATCCCTGTGTAGATTAATTATTAATTCTATGAGTATACAAAAAGAAAAAAAAACACACATCTTGTTTAGGAAATTCTTGATAAACTTTTGATAGTTAACTATTTTATACATTCAGACCTAAGTTATATAATTTCTAGATTACTTACTACAAATTAGAAGTTCTATTTCTCTTCCTTATAATTATGAGAATAAATGACAATGTTTTTCTCATATCAGGATTTTCAATCTGTTGAATTATGAGACTTTTGTAATCTTCTATGCTAATTTGCAAGTATTCTTCATTTTTTTTAAAGTATCCCTATCTGAAATTGTTTTATGCTCATATTTTACAACTTTACAGTTAAAACCTGATTACCACCACCAGAGCAGAGCTGCAACTTGGAGATGAAATGTTCAGTGTCATCACTGCTATTTTGAACAGTTTAACTGTATATAGTTTTAAAATCTCTGCTTGGCATGTAAATTGAAAAATAACATAGAAAACTATACAAATGGGAAAACTAAGGCAATAGTTATTCCTGAGAAAATATTTTAACGGACTCTTATAAATCAAGTAGAAGACACCAGCAATCCAGTATAGAAAAAAGAAGTAGCAAAGCAAGTAAATGATAGTTTGCTTAAAAAGAAACACAAAAGGCTTAACTCTTACTGAAATCTGACCAAACATGCTCACAATAAAATAAACACATATTAAACTTCAGTGAGATGCCAATTTTTAGCTATCAGTTTTTTGAAGTACAAAAAACACTTTTTAAATTCAAGATATTGACAGGGTATAGAAATAATGCGGTTATACATTATTGAATTGTAGAATAAATTGGATAAAACACCCTTGCAGGACATTTGGCAATAGCTTTCAACATGAAATGCACACTTTGTGTTTTTCCCTAGCAACCCTGGAAACAATTGTCTATCAGTAAAAACTGACTTTTATCACAGAGTTCTGCAAAATTAAATTCAACATAGAATTTTTTTTTAATTTATTTATTTTTATTGTTAAATCATAGCTGTGTACATTAATGCAATCAAGGGGTACAGCGTGCTGCTTTCATATACAATCTGAAGTATTCTCATCAAACTATTCAACGTAGCCTTTATGGCATTTTCTTAGTTACTGTATGTAGACATTTGTATTCTGCATTTAGTAAGTTTTGCCTGTACCCATTCTAAGATGCACCATAGATGTGACCCCACCCATTACCCTCCCTCCACCAAAACCTCCCCCCTCCCTTCCCCTTCCTTGGCCCTTTCCCCATAGTCTTGTGCTATTGTTGGGCTATAGCCTTCATGTGAAAGCTATAATTTAGCTTCATAGTAGACCTGAGTACATTGGATACTTTTCCTTCCATTATGAGATACTTTTAAGAAGAATATGTTGCAGCTCTTAAATGATGGAAATGTAGTAACAGGTCGTGAACTAAACATCTTACCATCAATTTGAAAAACAGTACAAATTGCCAGCAGAACAAGGTAGTAATTATGCAAATAATAACTGTTAAATAGTGAGTGTACTTATAGATATACATGTATGTGTTAACAAAATATAGTCACAAATTTTATTTTTTATTGTTTTTACTAAGTCATATATACATAGATCATGAATACATTTATGCCTGTGTGGGAGGCCATGTGTTGATTTTACGTACAAATTGGAGTGGTTACATCCAACTATTTATCACAGCTTTTACAACTTTTAAGGTTAGATTATTTTCTTCCTAATACTTAAGCATATTCCTTGAAATGTGTCCCATTTCCACTAATTATATATTTTGTCTTAATACAATGAAGACACAATTGCTCCTATTTAGAATTCCTGGTGTTTTTTTTTTTTTTTTAAACTTTATTGAGGTAGAAGTGACAAACAAAATTATCTAAAGATAAGGTGCACAGCTAGATGCTTTGATACACATTAGGAAATAATCATCACAATCAAGTTAATTACTATTTCCACCACCTCACATAGTTACCTTTTTTTTTTTTTCCTTCCTTTTGGTGTTGAGAAATTTGTACCTATCCTCTTACCCATTTTTTTTTTCTATTTTTATTATTTCATTACTTTTATGCATGGTCCAAATACAATTTTATTCAAATTCTGAATTTTGACCTGGGAGGCAATTTCTGACAGGATTCACATTATACCATCTACTGGTGTTTATCAATGTGTGAATATCTCTTCTTATGAGTTGACTGGCCCTAACTGAATTGCTCATAATAAAAAGAATATGAAAATGGTGTTTGGATGTCATTTTCAGGAGTGAATTTTAAAAGATTGTGGCTTCCATGGTTTGGAGACTCTTTCCAAGTCTTTGATTTCCAGTAAGAAACTGAAGCCCTCAATTCAACAACTCACAAGTAACTAATTCTGCCAGTGACCATGTTAGTAGTCACAGGTGGAAACGTTGGAAACTTGTCCTTCCTTAGTCAGCCCTTTACATGAGATCTCAGATCGAGGAAAGACAGCTTACACGTTTTTGACATATTCGAAGGAGATGACTCTGCTAGATCATGTCAGATTCCTGACTCACCAAAAAACTGTGAGATAATAAATGTGTATTGTTTCAAGCCATTAAATTTTAGAGGAATTACTTATATAGTAATAGAAAATTAACATGGGACATGTATTAAAAATTAATTTTGGATGAAGACAAATATAATCATGATAAAAAATAATTCTGGAGTATGCGAATACATTTATAATTGTAATAAAGTATATAATTTTCATAGTGCTATTAAAAATGCAATTGGAAATTTAAAAGCTTGACATCATTTTCCAGAAACAAATGCACCCTCACTTTAAATTGGCATTTTAAGTTGCTCTTATAATCACTACCCTGCACATTTGGAGTAACAAATATTAAGAGTATAAGTTATTTAGGTCAGTGGCTCTCCAAATGTGATCTATGCACCAGCAGCATGAAAATGTGGGAGCTTATTAGAAATGCAAGTTTTGGTCCTTATCCTAAACCTAATGAATCAGAAATTCTGAAGGTGAGGACCAGTATCGGTTTAACAAATATTCCTGATGATTCTGACAAGAAACACACCCCACTTTTTACATTTTTCTGCCGATCTTGCCCTTGTTCCCTCACGAGGCTTCATTGAGCTTGTTAATGGAAGGGCTGGTGGACTAAGATGGCTTTACTCATGTGTGGGCCCTCCATACTGGCTGGAGAGCTGAAATTAACTCTCTCCACCCCTGATACCTCAACCTTAAACTGTGACCTACACATCTTTAGACAGTACCTGATTTATAAGAGAGAAATAATGGAAATAACTATGCTCTTACTGATGAATCTTTTGCTGCATTGTATTGAGAAATAAAGTTGCAGGAGCATCCAGATTTAAGCAAGGGAAGATTAATAGCATCTACCTGTAGACAAGAAGGGTTGCATGTACATACAAAGATGGGAGACTTTCTGGCTTTGCCATCTTCAAATATACGATTGCAGAATTTATTGTAACAGAGGACGAATGGCTCACATCAGCAATTAAATAACCCATCCAGAAATGACACACGTCACTTCCCTCGTATTTCATTAGCTGGAACCCCTGCATGACTATCCAATTACAAGGAATAGGGAATGCAATTGGAGGTGCCCTGAGATTGGTGAAGGATGGCAATGTTTCCTCTGCAAAAAAGACACAATATGAGGAGAGTATGGATGACGATATTGATGTAGCTGCAATTTTTTTTTTTTTAATTTCTTCTTTGGTTGTAACATACTAAGACAATCGCATAGTTATCATTAAACTCTTAGACTTGAAGATTTAGTTGCCGACAATGATACTTGTGTTTAGGTAATGGTGTTTAATTGAAGATTCATAAAGAAAATCTTGGTGTACTGCTTTAAAACATTTTTTTCTAAATTTTTAAAAACATATTAAAAATGATACTTTTTCACATGCCATGTGATTTGTAGAAGCTCTTAAAAACATTTCCTGAAGTATAGTTACAAAAATGACATTACAGAAATATGTGTATGATTGGCTTGAAAAACAGAGAGTCAGAATTTCCATATTCTTTTTGGTTTTCATTTCAAGCACAGTGACAACAGCATCCCTGAAGCAGTGGAAAGAGGAAAGCCCTTAGGGAAAATGTTATATAAGAAACATATGACCAGCTGGAGCAGGAGAGAGACCTCCTTTCTACTAAAAAGAGAAAAGTAGCCAAGTGTTGTAGCAGATGCCTATATTCTCAGCTACCTGGGAGGCTGAGGCAGGAGGATTGTTTGATACCAGGAGTTTGAGGGTGCTGAGAGGTATGCTCATGGCACAGCACTCTGGGCAACAGAGTGAGACTATGATGATAAGAAAGAGAGAGAGAGAGAGAAACGAATTCTGAAAGCTTTAATTTGGTTATTTCTTGCCCAGAAAATAGCAAATAAACTATAGTTTATAGTATAGCAAAAAACTACTTTCTCTGAAAACAATTATCAAAAGGTTTTTCTCTTATTACAGTTTTATTTAATATGGAGTTTTAACATTTAATAGCTATTTCAAGTCTTGTGTAGATGTATAAGAAAGCTTTTCCCAAATCTTTATACATAATGTGTTCTATTTTGTGCTAAGACTAATGAAAGCACCCCTATACTCTTTCAGCTCAAGGAAAGTAACATGGAAATGTTGCAGGGCATTTTACTTATGTCTGGAAAACTAATTGAGGAGTGTGAACAAATCATCACCAAATTATGCTTTTCAATTACTGATACATTTCCCACGTTTGCTTGTTATTCCTGACTGCATGCCACTTCCTAGTACTGAGTTTTTGATTTATAAATAGTTCTTCAATTATATCCAACATTTTTCCCCTCAAGCAAGCAAAGCTGAAGCAAAAATAGAATTAATCCATTGAACTATTAAAATTAAAGGAAAAGTGGTTAGTGCATGTTAGGCAGATGTGCAATATATGGAGTAATATTTTTGGTAATATTACTATGTTTTGTGTAGCAAAAGATGTGTGTCTCTGTTAGGAATATTCAGAAAGAAATTTACACGTAGAATTCGTAGCTTGAACAATTTGTAAAGATCTGTGAATGTCAACTACTGCAAGTGATTCAGGCTTTAGTAATCTTTTCAATATCTTCTTTCATCTCAGTGTCAGTATGTATGGACTTTAAAGTAAAGAGATAATTTTTAAATAATTAAAATGTTGATTATTATAAACACCTAATAGTTTTACATATTTATGGGATACGTGTGAGGTTTTGACTCAGGCATACAATTTGTAGTGATTAAAATAGCACAATTGAGGCATCCATCACCTCAAGTATTTACTTTTCTTTTTTTTTAAATTTCAGATTAATAGAAGAGTACATAAAATTAGGTTACCTAGTTTTCTTTTGTAAGGTGAAAGTCCAAGTTGTAGTTCTGTCCTTCATTTTGTGTAGTGTCCTGTGTATCTGGGAAATGTACCCCTTGGGTGGGAACTTACCACTCTCTTCCCCCTTCTCCCCATTTGAATTTAATTTAGTTTTTCTGTCATGTGAGTATGTAATTGTTAATCTTCTAGTTTCAAATGGAACTGAGTATATGCGATGTTTATTTTTCGATTCTTGTGATACTTTGATAAGGAGAATATTCTCAAAGGCCATTCTAGATTTTACAATTGATACAAAATCTCTGTCCTTTCTTTATAGCTGAATAATATTCCATAGTGTACTTATACCACAATTTATAAATCCATTTTTGTGTTGAAGTGCACTCAGATTGTTTCCACCTGTTTTTGATTGCGAATTGTGCTGCTATTGCTGCTATGTGGGTGCAAATGTCTGTATGGTAAAAAGAATTTCTTTTTTCTTAGTAGATACCTAGTAATGGAATTGCAAGATCAAATGGTAGGTGTACTTTTAGTTCCTTAAAGAATCTCCATACTTCTTTCCACAAAAGCTGACCTAGATTGCAGTCCGACCAAAAGTGGATGAGTGTTCCCTTCTCTCCACACTTATGCCAGTATCTGTTGCTTTGGGATCTGGAATGCAGGCCAATTTCTACTCTTGTTGAAATATGGGTTCCAGGAATATATATGTTACTAGGAGTCACTTCCTTTTCTATGATATTTCACTGGGAGTAGGTGATATCTCAAAGTGGCTTTGATATGCATTTCTCTGGTGATTAGAAATGAACAATTTTTTCATATGTTTATTGGCCATTTGTTCTCCTGATAAAGTTTCTCTTCATGTCTCTGGCCAGGATTTTAATGCACTTGTTCACTCTTTTCTTATTGATTTTCTCAAATTTCTTTATAGATTCCAGTTGTTAGCCCTCTGCTGGGTTCATTGCATGCAAATATCCTCTCTTGTTCTGATGGTTGCCCCTTTGCATTGTAGATTATCTTCCTAGCTAAGCAGACACTTTTTAACTTGATCAGGCCCATTTATTCATTTTAGTTTTTGCCGTGATTGCCAATGGGGCATCACGTTACCAGATATCAGGTTTGATTATAAGTTGATACTGACCAAAGTAGCATGATACTGGCATAAAAATAGAGATATGAATCTATGGAACAAAACAGAGAATCTAGGGATGAAGCCAGCCTTATATGACCATCTCATCTCTGCCAGAGAAAACAAAAGCCTTTCTCGGCCCCTATTCCCTAAACCTGACACTGTACCTACACCTCTCACCACGTATGATCTTTAGGAAATGTCTATTTTTTTTGAAGTTGGATTAGTGAGAATAAAAAACTTGCATCTTTATTTTTTTATAGGTTCTTTCATTTTTCTCCTATGTGTCTACGTGGGTGTGTATATCTAAACACATACATGTAGTGTATAAATATATAAGATACTTATATAGAGACATGCATGTATATGAAATATACATTAACTTACATTTAAGGAAATGCAAGTGATGAATATATGCATATGTCTTTGTATGTAAATATATATTCATATATTCATGTATATAATATACATCCAAGAAATACATTGGAGAAATCCATGCACACACACACATATGCTGGGCACACACACAGACATAATATGCAGAACATAACTTCTTTTGCAATTTTATTTCTCCACATGCCACAAACTAAACATAGCTGATACTCAGAATAAACGAAGTCATCTTACTAGTTAAGTATTTGTCAGAAACAATGGAAGATTTACTGCACCTGTTATTTGGGCTTTAATACATTCTGTGCTACAAATTCACCAAAAGTGATATCATTCATTAAGCAAAAATACAAAGAATAAGAAGCACAAAACATTCGGAACAAATTTAGTTATAAAAAAAGAAAGTTACTTTATTTTCCTTGTCTGAAGATAAAATTCAAATGTAAAAATTAAAATAGTTGAAAATTTCTTAAACAAGCTATTTAGAAACATTTATCAAAAGTATTTGGTATAGTTATTTTTAAAATGCTGAATCACGTAGCTATAAAGACGTGTTATTTCTACTCTTGTTGAAATATGAGTTCCTGGAATGTACGTATTACCCGGAGTCACTTCCTTTTCTATGATAGTAAAATACTTTCCCTGAAAATACCTAGTTTATTAGTCATTTTGCTTTGACTCCACATAAAAATTTAATTTTTACTTATTTATATTTTCCTAAAGAATAAAAATAGTTTATATGTTTTTAGAGTAGGGAGGCAGAAACTTTAAATAGACCTAGGTAGTAAAACACATTAAATTTACCATTAGTTTACTCCTAAAAGAAGTAAAGTGAAAAAAGATTAAATAAAAGCCCCGAGGAACTGCAAAGGGATGTCAAAAATAGAATTTAGGCTTGGAAATTGAAAGCTTTAAAGAGAAGCTTAAGTAGAGGAGGTACCGTAAAGATGATTTTTCAAAATATAGTAGGGGAACAACAGAAACCAGAACATTTAGAATTATTTCCTCTCTCATTCTATACTCATCAATTTAAGTTGGCAAATATACACAAATAATTGAACAACTACTAGGGGAAGTCAGACATTTATGCAAATGTCGGTTGGAAAAATGGTGTACAGAGTAAAAGCAAAGTTTGAGAAAAGAATTCTTAACAACAGAAAACACTCGTTGGGTGGAATAGCTGTGTTAAAAGTTTGTTAGGAAGTAGTTTTTGATCTCCTGTGACTGCAAGTATAAATAAACTTACTAAAAACTGTCTATAATTTAAAAGTATCCTAAATTATAAGAAAATGGAGGACTTTGACTCACTTATATTTATTTAACTCCTGTTTAAAGGATAGATGAAATGCCCTACAAGTATACTTTTATAGAGTAATCATCCATATATTAATTTTTTTTTTAAAGACAGAGTTTCACTTTGTCGCCCCAGTTGAGTGCCATGGCATCGTAACTCAGACCGACCTCAAACTCTTGGGCTCAAGAGATCCTCTTGCTTCAGCTTACCAAGTAGCTGACTACAGGTGCCCACCAGAATGCCCAGCTATTTTTCAGAGATGGGGTTTTGCCTTGCTTAGACTGGTCTCGAACTCCTGAACTCATGCATGATCCACCTACCTCAGTCTCCGAGAATGCTGTGATTGCAGGCCTAAGCCACCATACTCGGTCTACATATTGATTTTTAGATGTCTAGTGTGACTTATATAGCTAAAATAAAACATTTTAATTATAAAAGAACTAATATTTCAAACTTTATATTGCTAAAGTGATCACTTTGGCAGGGCTGGGGAACCAACCTGCAGCCTTCTGACTTCAAGATGGTTCTTTTTTAAGCACACAAGGAAACAAGAAAAGTTTCATCTTCTGTTTCTGCACCTTTTAATGAAAGGATTTAATATATAAAATATGAATTTAGTCAAAAGGCAGCACTTAACAACCAGGAATGCCACACATTTCCTTAAGGCCTCAGGTTCCCCATCCCTGAGTCATTTGTTATGGGAATGGTACCATACAACTGTGGGAACAACTGGAGAATTCTGTTCAGGTCATTAGTTTTAGAGGTTGGAGATAATCTCAGGTCATGAAAAGGACAGCCAAAAAACATGGGAACTTTCATAATAGAAATCTACAATCTTCAAGGTTTAACTGGATCCCACAGTTTGGGGGTAAAGAGACCATCATTTATCTCTTGTCTCCAAATCTCACACAAAATGTTGTTTGTGCCAAACCACAACTTGGAGCTAACCACGTTGTCAACCACAACTATTAAAACACATATGTATTGATTTGCATATTAAAGACCTAAATGCTCTTTTCATAGAAATATAAAAAGATATTCTCTCCAAATAACATATTTATTTGTATTTTCTGAATGCAATCTTACCCCAACATCTGCTCTTAAATTAACTTATAACCATGATCCATTTTTTTAATATTAAAAAAATAACAGCAAATAAAATAAGGCAAATGAAGACTAAATTCTTTCTATAAGTGCATTCATTAAGATAAATGTAGTTAGTGTATATGATCTGCATTAGTAAATGAAAGTTTACTTGCCAAAGTTATAATTGTGATAAATAAATTCCATTTATAAAATGGTTTACTATGTCATAGATCATATAGCGTACAATGTAATGTGAATAAGAAGAAACTTATTACTGAAATTTTGAATTTTCACATACATTCCAAAGCAAAATATTTAAAATTATCTATTGTATTTCCATTTCAAAATATTGCATTCTTCATTTCTTTCTTTGATTCTGGGTTAATATGAGGAATGTATGATTAGATTCCATTATTTGCATTTGTAAGGAAAAGCCCAAAGTCTGAGTTTTAGTTGAGTCCTTTGCCCAGCAAGTGTGGCAAGTACCTCTATTTGATTAACTCAGTCATTCCTACCAGCTGTTACTTTATTTTTAAAACTTTTACTTTTAAATGGTTTGGGGTTTTTTATTTTTTTATGCCCATATTTACAAATTTCAGCACAATAATGCCACTCAAATAAAATACACCTATAACTAGCAGTGTAAGTGCTATGACATAATTTCTTAATATACCCATTGTTGATCCTATGTAAAAGGGAAAAATAATTAAGTATTTATTATAAACATTTTGGGGATGTTGGCAAAATTTTTAAATTGTATAATAAAACAATAAAAAATCAATTCTCAATGTGTTGCAGGAAATGTTCACACAGAAACATGTAGGAAGGCTTCCAAAGATTCTACACACTGAATGGCTATTTGTTTTAGGTGCATGTGCTTATTTTTGTAGTCATAAAAATAAAATGCCTATAAAAGTGGTTAAAAGAATTTGACAAAGGAGGCGTTTATATAGGATGAAGTTCAAAATCCTCAGCTGATGATGTTTGATAGAGAAGATGGAAACAGCTGGCAAGGCAGGTAGAGGAAGGAACTGAGCATGGAAAGTGGAAATCAGTCACCATGCTGAAAAGAAACCACAATAACAGACATTTCTGGCTAAAGACTTTTCCCTGGTCAGAGCATACACAGTAAAGAGCTCCTTGTGTCCTTGACTGACCGGGTGTTTATTACCATCTAGTTAGCACTACTGTTTTGATACCCAGTGGAATTTTCATGAAGAATTCTGGGAAAACACATGTAAGGAAAGGAAACTGCTCTATAACCCAAACTGTCAATGATCCAAAGATGGGAAATAGCAATGGATCCCATCTGGGAGAGCTGTGGAACAAACTAGTGAGCATATACAAAACTATGTGTGCTAAGACTTCACGGTCTTCTCCACTCACGGAAAATTAGCCATCTGTGTCTCTGAGTGTCTCTGACATGTACTTTCTTTTTTTTTTTTTTGGGGGGGGGGGGAGGCAAGACCCAGGAATCTGTATTTTAAACTAGTTCCATGATTACTTCTTTTTATTTCCTTTTATTACGTCGTATATACATAGATTATGAATACATTTATGGTTGTGTGGGATTCCATGTGTTGATTATTTGTACAAATCAAAATGCTTACATCCAACCAATCAACCTAGATTTCACCTCATTCACTTGATCCCTGTGTTAAGACATTTGTGTTCTATTCTAGATAGATTTGACTTGCATCCTTGCAATATGCTCCATAGGTGTGGTCCCACCATTCACCCTCCCTCCATCAAACCACCCCCCTCCCCTCCCATCTCCCTTCCTTTCTCTCCTTCATCCTGGGCTATAGTTGTGATTCATCTTTCATATGAAAGGGTGAGTGATTATAAATTGGTGATTAGGATTAATGAGGGCTGACCTACTTTAATAGACTTGATGTCCTTATAAGTGTCATAAGAGATCCGACTGCTCTCTCCTCTCCCCAGGGTGCGTATATAAGAAACCTATCTTATATCCGCAACCTGGAAGAGGGCCCTCACCAATTTTAAACATGTTGGCACCTGAGCTCAGACCTGCAACCCCCTGAACACTGAGGAATAAGTTTCTGCTGTTTATGAGCCATCAGTCAATGGTAAGTTATCATGAATTGACTAAGAAAATGCATATAAACTTAAATAAATAAGTTTTTTTTCTCCATTTATTAGAACATGAAGAGAAACGGAAATTCATTATGTGGAACAGTTTTTATTCCTTAATCAGTCATACAGCACCCACAAGTACATATGATCCACAAATTGCATTGATTTGTATTCTATAACATGTTGCTTAAATAAATTGGGCATCTCTATTCTACAGGCTGAATAGAGACTTGTGTTACGATTTTAACTTGTTCATTCAAGTTTCTGCGTAGGCTTCTATAGTTCTATAAAGAAAGATAACTTGGCTAACTACTTCTTCTGAGTTCTTGTATGCTTGGATTCAACTTTTTACTTCTTAGTTCTCTGCATTTTTGTTCTATTTAAGTAACCATAATTCAAAGTTACATCTGGTCTTAGGACTGATCAGAACATGTTCTTGCATCCTTAGGTCCTTAGAAAAGACCCATTATTTATCACACTTCTCTTCCTAAGAAAATATTCTAATGAGGAGAAGAAGAATTTTTATTTAGTCAGCATGCAGAAGCTTAATTACTTCCCCTTTCTATGTATATGTACTTATTTATGTAAAAATTAGCCTAAAGGCCCTACAATCACATATCTCACATGTCTGGACAGCCAGCAAGTGGCATGCTGTTAAATGTTAACAACTGGATCAAAAAATAAAAACCTGTATATGTATGTACTCACACCTAAGTTTATTATCAATTATACTGATATAAAGAACAAGTGGCACATACTTTACATGTGATAATAAAATATACAGTGCACTATAAAAAATTTCGTATAATAAAATTATTACTGCAAAATATTTTTCTTGATTCTTGCTGAACTATTTCTTCTGTAGTCAACACATTCTTGCAATTAACAAGTAAGTGAAAATCCAAAATTGATGTTGATATATATTTTCATTTATATAGCTAGAAAGTAGAAAAGTTATCCATGTTTAAATATTTCTGCAATGATTACTTTTATGTGTCAATTTAGCAAGGTTATGTCGTACCCAGGTGTTTTGTCAAATACCAGTCTAGATATTATTGTGAAGGTAGGTTTAAATGTATTCAAATTTAAATCAGTAGACTTTGAGTAAAGCAGATTACTCTTTAAAATATGGGTGGAGTTCATTTTATAAAACTGAAGGCTTAAATTTACAGCTTGTCAGCCTGCTCTACAAATTTTGGACTTACCAGATTTTACAGTTTCATGAGCCAATTAATTCAAATCTGTTCTCCATTTCTCTTTCTCTATAAACACACTCACAGTCAAAAGAAATATAATGAGGTTTCCATCAGTAAGAGACCATGTATACTACAATCGTGGTAGCATAAGATTATAATGTATTTTCACTGTACCTTTTCTATGTTTAGATTTGTTTGGATACACAAATCCCATTGTACTACAGTTCCATACCAAATTCATTACAGTATCATTTAGTACATTTTATTACGTTGTAAAATTTGTAGCAATTTGGTATAGACTATACCATTTAGCCTCAGTATGTAGTCGGCTATGCCAATAGCATTATGTAAATACATTCTATGTTGTTCCCACAACAATGAGATAACCTAAACAATGCCCTTTTAAGAACTTCTTTAGTCATGAAATGATGTATGGATCTCTCTCTGTGTGTATAAACATATATACACACACACATATATATATATGATTTTTCTAGAGAAACAAGCTAATACAATTTCTAAAATTATTGTACTATTCAGTGTAATGGCTAGCAATGCAATTTTATGGGGTTTTTTGTTTTATTTTATAAATTTCAGATTAATATCAGGGTACATATAATTAAGTTGCGTAGTTCGCTTCTGTAAAATTAAAGTCAGAATTGCAATTGCATCCTTTACCCAGGAAAGGTGCCATCTACCCATGCAATGTACCCATGGGATCGGAACTTACCCAACCCCTTCCTCTCTACCCACTACTTGAATTTCATTGAGTTTTTCTCTCAAGTGAGAAGTTCTTAGTCTACTAGCTTAAATTTAGTACTGAAGAACATGAATGCTTGTTTTTCCATTCTTTTTATACTTCCTTTAGGAGAATGCTCAAATCCATTCAGATTGTTACAAAACATACAAAATATCCCTCTTTTTATGGCTAAATATATTCCATGGTATATTTATATACCACAATTTATTAATACACTTATGTGTTGAAGGCCACTTGGGTTGTTTCCACATGTTTGTGATTGTGAATTGTGCTGTCATAAACTTTTGAGTACTAATGCCTTTATAGTCAAAATGTATTTTTTTTTTTTCTCTCTCTTTTAGGATTGCAGGATCAAATAGTAGGTCTGCTTATAGGCGTCTGAGGAATCTGCACAGAAGCATCTTTTGTTTTGGGACCTTGTGGTGTGGGCCATTCTGCATGTTAGATGATATCCCAAAGTTGTTTTTACCTGCATTTCTTGGATGGTTAGCACTGATGAGCATTTTTTTCATGTGTGGTGTTTATTTGTTTTTGCCATTTGTCTGTCCTTATGAGAAAAGTTTCTGTTCATGTCTTTTTGCCAGTTTTAATGGAGTTGTTTGCTCCTGTTGATTTGATTATTTGTTGATGTAGATTGTGATTATTAGTCCTTTGTCAGGCTAATAACCCGACATGCAAATTTATTCTCCAATTCTGAAGGATGTCTGCTTGCTTTGTTGATGGTGTCTTAAGCTGTGCAGAAGTCTTTAAGTTATACACGTCCCATTTATTTATTTTTTTGTTGTTAATGCAATTGCCAGTAGGGTTTTCTTCATAAATTCTTTCCATAGGGAGATAAGATTATGACTTTTTCCAACATTTTCTTTTAGGGTTTTTAGTTTCATGTCTTAGATTGAAATCTTTTATCTGTCATGGTCAATTTTTGTAAGTGGTCAGAGGTGCTTATTCAATTTCAGTCTTTTACCTGCGGCTAACAGGTTCACCAAGCACCATTGGTTGCATAGGGATTCTTTTCCCTAGAGCATACTTTTATTTGCTTTGTCAAAGATCAGATGGAAATAATGAGGCTGATTTCATCTGTAGACTTCATTTTGTACCATAGATCTCAGCATCTATTTGCATGCCAATAGTAGACTATTTTGATCACTCAATATAGCTTGAAGTCTGGTAAAGTGATGCCTCCATGTTTGGTCTTATTTCATAGAATTATGTTATTATTATTATCATTATTATTATTATTATTAGGTACGTACAAAATGTAATACTATTTTTTCAAGATCTCTGAATTATAACATTGGTATTTCAGTGGTGATTGCATTGAATCTATAGATTGTTTTGAGTGGTATAGACATTTTAATAATGTTGATTCTTCTAAACTGAGCATGTTATATTCTTCCATCTGGTAACAGTCCCTACTATGTCTTTTCTCGGGGTTTCATAGTTCTCTATGTAGAGACTCTTCACTCCTAAGATTATAAAAAACATAGTTGACTTAAAAACATAGTTGATTTATGCCTTATCACTTTATAACTTGAAAAGCAAAAAAATTAATGAAACCCTGATTTCATTAATTATTAATAAAAATGAATGAAACCTTAGCATTTGCCAAGGTTCATTGTATGACGGCTACCATCACAAATTTCAAGCTTCCAATTTAATTTCCTAAATGCAGAGTTGGGATGAGATGTGATGCATAGTCGCACATTATTGTATGATATTGCCATCATACAGATACAACAGATTAAATAACCCCAAATGCAAAAGTAAGAGTAAATGTGGTAAATTAATAAAGGCATTATATGTGTTGAGTATATATTGCTTTTGTTTTTAATATAATTAGGTCAAAAATTATTTTTATTTCCAAATATTAAGGAGTACAAATGTTATTTATGTTGATTTCCTTTTATAATGTTTAATTCAAGTCTATTAATGTGCCCATCACCCAAAAGGTGTTCTTGTACCTGATTATGAGGTTTTTGGCCTTCCTTATCCCTCTCCTTGATTTCTAATCACCTTTATATTCTTTATACCTTTCTGTTTCCATGTGTATTATATCACCTTACCCCTGTCAGGATGGCCATTACAATTTTTTTTTTTTTTTTCAAGCTCTGGTTAATAACCAGTTCACAAAATTTGAGAAAATACAACAATTGGTTCTCATGGGCCACAGTAGTCTGGCTATGAACGAACACAGATACCGTGTCTCAGTGATGGTAACGTGGCCTATTCTTCCAAAGGGAGGCTACACTCGGTTCTTCCCAATGTGTTTCCTGTTCTCACCAAGTCTGTTATTTGGATGGCAAATCTGGAAAAAATAAGAAGGAAATGTCAAAAAAGCAATGGGCAAACAAGAGTTGGGAAAGAAACAATAGCTTAATCCTAAACAATGCTTTCTTTTTTTTTCTTTCCTACACAAATATGCAATAAAATTATATGCATAATCCATTTAGCCTATTCTCATTATTGGCAAGTTATACTATCATTCCGAATTATATCTATGTTAACTTACATGCATGAAAAGATATGATAACTATGATAATCACCATTTAATTAAAGCAGATGTCTTGAGCACTAAAAAAAAAAAATTAGCACATTAAATTATAATAAAATATTCTTCCAAGTTTTCAATATCAAAAAGAACACTTAACATTGAAATACAGAAAACCACTGAATTTGTATATACATGGGTGTACATTTGTGTCTGTAAAATTTTACACATGTGTGTATCATATACATATATCATATGAATTCTCATGTGTCATGTCTGTGAATTATTTTCTTACATATGGTATATAAAGAGAAAATGTTATGTATGGTACATAAAGAGAACATATTATATATAAGGAGATTACCTTATTTGGATTCTAAAATTCTACTTTATTTCAATGTATTTCTTTTATAACTGTAAAGTATAATCCAACTGAACCAAATATTACTGTGAGATTTTTATTATTTTAGTATTTTTTCTATAAAGCATCTAATTTCTAAATCAATTTATGGCAAAGAAAATTTATTTTAATATTGATATTTGTTTATTTTGCTATATAATATCTTTTTCTGTGTTCTCTGATTCCTTATTCCCCCATGTTACTAGATAATTGGTATGTTACATTATAATATGTAATATATAATATAATATCATTTTATATTATAATGTAATATAAAATAAAAGACCAAAAGGAAGTAATTACCATAATAGCTGCAATTTGCAGCTACTTATGACTTTATATTTCTGTAAATGATATTAAAAGTGGACATATAAACCTTTTAATCTGAATTAAAAAGGAAATAGAACTAAACGTGGAGAACTAAAATTGTTCCATGTTGATCTAATTTAAATACTGATATTATGCAAGAAAAGAAGTTTCTGTAAAATATTTTTATCAAAAGAACTGTGGAATAGCCCAATGTATATGGCTGAAAGTTAAGGTGCTATGGCTGAAGAAGGATTTGGTAGTCCAGCTTTGGATTTGGTTGTCTGGCACTTCTGTTTCCATGTCCCACCACTTCCTCTATTATTACATATATATTTCACATACTATTATTCATATTCTATATTCATAATGCATATGCTATTATTCTATTATTCTCATATTCTATTATTCCTTTGGAAAAATATTTCTACCACTATAACTTTATAATTTGTTGAATTAGAGCATTTGATTCTTCACTAAAATTTTAGCCCAGTTGTCTAATTCTTTCATTTTAAGAAATGAAAGAAAATGTTTAGTTATTTTCAATGGAGTTGAATTGATGAATGAGCTTACTATTGAACTTAACATGATACTTTTAATGTGCAATATGTTTGGGCCCAGATAGTACTGTGTGTCACTTTGCAGATCCTGATTTTATATAAAAATAATTTATTAGGAGAAAGTGTTTTTAAATTATTGCAAAACTCAATGCATATTTGGAAAGATGGAGTGAAGAAAAATGTGATGGAGAATAGAGCTGAAAAGTTCTCATTACAAAATTTGACCAGAACATTGATAAATATTAAAAAGGAATAAGATAAAACTATATTTATCTAGTCAACTTCTAACTCATTTCAAGAAAGCTTAATTAAATGATTTTCAATTCAATGAAGATATATCATTTTTATAGCCATGTCATTGGTATTAAACTAAGCCTTCCAAGAAATTGTCTTGCTCTTTTAAACTACTATTAAGCTACAGAAACAACTCTGTGTGTTATTCTAATATTTATGTATTGCATTCAACCACGGTACATCTATTTAAAGGAAAAACAAGTGATTAAAGGTTGCAGGCTTTGTAATGTATTCCTTCTTAGATACGACGCTTCAAATCCTTTCTCAGAAAGCATTTTTCTCATAGTTTATGCATATTCCACCAACACATGGAAAGAGACAAGATTCAAATTTTTTTCTTTGACTTTTCAATTATAAAATGGAAAAGAAACAACAAATAAACAATGAATATCAACAAAGACCTAACCTCAAATGACTACAGTAAACGTTTTCAACTTTTGAAGTAAAAATATCTGTAATGATGGCAATTATTACAAATTGTCCTAAGATAGCTCTTACAGTGGGGTGGCAGAGTGAAAATATTGAATAGATTTTAAAGCAGGCTTAGAATTAGAATTAATTTCAGAGAACATAGCCAGAACTTTTGATTATATCAAGGAGTAAATACATGAAGTCAGGAAAAATGGCACATTGTATAGTGTAGAAAGACATAGTGGGTCTTACCAAGATAATATATCACAATGACTTATCAAAAAAAAAAACGAATACTTTTCTTTTTTATGTTATTTCTGTTTTTTTCAATGTATTAGAGCAATGCATGTAAATAAAGTATAGTAAACTATGTACATTAGCCTCTAAATTAAATTTTTCTCTGCTTCTTTACTTTATTTCTCTATCCTAATCTCCTTGACTGCATTTTTAACTTCTGGTTAATTCCCCTTAGGACTATCTGCATAATTCTATAATTTTTTGATACTGTCATTGATTTGTCATACTTAGATACTATACTTACTAGTCTATACTTGGACATCTGATATGTGATAATTTTTAATACAGCAAATAAATTAAAGCAGATAGGAAGTCTAGTTCAACTGAGTTTTTCATAGTATCTTGACTTCCCATATTTTAAGATGTATTAGTCTCACATACTAGCTTCCAGGTTTATCAGTCCACTTCACTATCTTAATTATGATAAAGAATATTTATATATTATTGCCACTCTATTCAGCATTCATTCAATCATGAATCAATTATGAGGTTTTCCTGTGCTTTGGTCGTAAAACTTACAAGAACATTTATACTGCAACTACTATGTAAATATAATTTATTCTAGAGGAAATGCAAGTTATGATTGCATTAAGTTTTAATGGTTCTAATGTCATATCCATTAGGCACAACAATGAAAATGATATTAACCTATGCTTTTATATTGAGATTACCACGTGTTTAAATTTTGCCGGCCCCATTCATTTGCATCCTATTTGGAATCGTGCCTATTATTTAATATTAGAGGTTTGGGTTTATAGTGTTTGTTTTTTACTTTTTCTTGGAGTTTCTCTTTGCCTTTATTTTCTCTTTGAAATGCTTCCCTTTTTGATATCATCAATGTTTTTGTGTTCTCTCAGTCAAGATGCCTTTTTTTTTTTTGCGGCGTGAATGTGTCCATTTCTTTTCTTTTTTTTTTTTTTCTTTAAAGACTTCCATTCCAGAGCACTCTATTTGCTTCCAACAGTGACTCAGTCTCCAACAGTTTCCGACACAGCTGTCATCTGGTTGGCCCTCTTCTTTGTTTTATGGTTCCAAAGTATTGTTAGCTACATATCACAATTCCTGTCTCTTAGAGTAGCGCCATTTTCTTCTGAATAAAATTCTCCAATGACTTTCTAAAAATAACTTTGAATTGGGAGAAATGTGCACTGTATGTAATTTCCGCAACAATGCTTTTTGCCACCTATACTGATTGATTTTTCTAATGTCTATGATATACTTTTAAAATACTTGCACTAAAGTCTTTGAAAGTAACATATACTTACTTTCATTACTTTCTAACATCTACTATTAATCATGCAAAATATGATGCTATTTAGATACTCCTTTGTTATAATTACTTTTTAAATTAATTTTGGATTAATATGAGCGCACATACAATTAGGTTACATTGTTTGCATTGGTAAGGTAAAGAACAAGGGGTAGTTAGGACCTTCACCCAGGAAGTATGCCATTTACCTGTATATTGTACCTGTCATGGGTACAATTATGTTTATTTCCTTGATATTTACTTAATCGTTGTAGATATAACATAAAATTAATTTATAATCCATCTGAACTTTAGTAATTTGAGACATTTCTCTTATTTGGGCATGTATTAATTAGATCTTCTACTGACCTCATATTATGATTGAGTATATTGGATACTTACTTATCCATCCTTTTTTTTTTTTTTCAGGTTCACAATCATAGTTGCAGATTTTAATACACTTTTCTCAGTAGCTCATTGGGCAGTCTCCCTACAAAGAAAATTGGGGCCTAAATGGCTTCCCTGATGACTTATTCCATCAGTAAAAAAACATCAATATAACAACCTTTTCTAGAGAACTAAAATTAGTGAACTTTTCCTAGTTTTTTTCCCCTAATATGTGGAGCTTGCAAATTGATATTATTTTTATTGCTTCAGGTTCATTGAGAGTACAAAGAATTAGTTTACACTGTTTGTATTTGTTAGGTAAACTCCCACTTATAATTGCGTTCTGCCCCAAGAGGTGTACTATACACTGTTACTCCCATCCCCATCGCCTCCTGCTCCCTCGTTCCCCAGACCCTCACCTTGAATTGATATGTTATGTATTAGTCGACAGACTTCATATTATAACTGAGTACATTGGATTCTTCTCCTTTACTAAATGAATTTATTCCAGTTTCATTCCAGTTCCATACAGAAGATGTAAAGTCTCCAACTTTTCATATGAATGAATAGTACTCCATGGTATACATATACCAAGCTTATTAATCCAATAGGTATTCAGTGGCCATTTAGACTGTTTCCATATTTTGGTAATCACAAATTGAGCTGTGATAAACAATCTAGTGCCAATGTCCTTATGATAAAATGATCATTTTTTTCTTCTGAGTACATTCTTAGTAATGGGATTGTGGGATGAAATAGGAAGTCTAATTTGAGTTCTTTGAGAATTCTCCATACAACTTTCCATAGAAGATGAATTAATTAGCAGTCCCACCAACAGTGTAAAAGAGTTCAATTCTCTCCACATCCACACCATCATTGGAAACTTTGGGACTTATAATTCTCTTTAATGTGGGCTTTTTCTCTGGGATTAGGTAATATATCAGAATGGTTTTGATTTGCATTTCTTTGATGATTTGGAACAATGAGCATTTTTTCATATGTTTGTTAGCCATTCATCTGTCTTCCTCAGAGGGTTCTGTTCATGTCTCTTGCCAAGTGATATATGAAATTGTTTGCTCTTTTTTATTCTTTAATTTCAGTTTTTTCTAGATTCTCGTTAATAAACTAGTTTCATCTCTGGGTTTTATATTCAGTTCTAGATGTTTATGTCTCTATTTTTGTCCCAATGCCATGCTGTTTTGATTACTGTGGACTTGTAATATAGCCTGAAGTCTGATAGAGTGATGTTTCTGGCTTTACTTTTTTTACTACTAAAAATTGTCTTGACTATGTGGATTTTTTTCTGGTTCCATACAAAATGTATAATTATATTTTCCAGTTCTTCAAAGTATGATGTTGGTATTTTGCTGGGATTGCATTAAATCTGTAGGTTTCTTTGGGTAGTATAGACATTTTAAAAATGTTGATTTTTCCTGCCAAGTACATAGTATACTCTTCTATTTGTTAATGTCTTTTGCTATTTCCTTTTTTAGGATTTCATATTTCTCTTTGTAAAGATCCTTCACCTCTTTTGTTAGATATATTCTTAGGTATTTCATTTACTTTGAAGCTAATATGAATGGAATTGTGTCCTTGATTTGCTTCTTAACTTGGCTATTATTGGCATATACAAAGGTTACTGATTTGTGGATATTGGTTTTATACCCTGACACGTTACTGTATTTACTGATGACTTCCAGGAGTTCAGCAAAGAGGGAGAGTTTGACCTCTGCCTCCATTTGAACAACCTTTATATCCTTCCCTTGACTGGCTGTATTTGCTAAAACTTCCAGAAGTATATAAAATAGTAATGGTGATAGAAACATACTTGTCTGTTTACAGTTCTATGTGGAAAAACTTTCACTTTTACTCCATTCAGAATATTAGCTGTGGGTTTGTCATAGATATCTTCAATCATATTAAGAAATGTGTCACTTATGCCTGTTTTTTTTAAGTGTTCTTGTTAGAAAATAATTCTGAATTTTATCAAATGCTTTCTCTGCATTTGTTTGTTTTGCTTCTATTTATAAGGTGAATTACATTTATGAATTTGTGTATGTTAAACCAGTCTTTCATCCTGGGGAGGAAGCCTACTTGACTGTGACATATAATTTTTTTAATGTGTAGATGTGATCTATTTATTGAGCAATTTTGTATCTAAGTTAAATTAGCCTGTAGTTGTTCTTTTTAATTGAATCCTTTTCTGGTTTTGATATCAGAGTGATGTTTGCTTCAGAGAATGTGAAGGGAAAGTTTCCTTCCTTCTCAATGTTTTGGAATAGGTTCTGCTATATAGTTACAAGCTTTTCTTGGAAGGTTTGATTGAATTCTGGTGTAAAGCCATCTGGTTCTTTCTTTGTTGGAAGCTTTTTATTGTTTCTTCAATCTCAGTGCTTAATTTTGGTCTATTCAAGAAATCTATTTCTTCAGGGTTAAGTTTAGGGAGAGGGAATGATTCCAGTATTGGTGCATTTCCTCCACTTGTCAAATTTCTGGCCACAGACTTTCTTATAGTAGTAAGGGTAATCTCTGATATCTTTGTAATATCTGTTGTTATCTCCACTTTTTCCTCCTTCTGATTGAGGTTATTACAAGTTTCTCTATTGTCTTTCTAGTTAATCTGGGTAAAGGATTATTGTTTTTATACATCTTTTTGAAGAACCAACTTTTTGTCTCATTAATTTTCTGAATGATTCCTTTATTTTCAATTTCATTTATTTCTGAATTAATTTTGGTTATTTCTATTCTTCTATTAGGTTTGGGCATTGATTGTTCTTCCTTTTCCATTTCCTGAAGATGATTCATTTGGTTGATATTTAGGAGTATGTTCCATGGGCTAACAATAAATCATATTATCTTGAGCTTTGGAATAGTCTTTTCTGTAAATGTCTATTAAACCCAATGGCTCTAGAGTCATCTTTAAATCTCTTTTATCTTTGCTTTGTTTCTATTTAGAGGATCTGTCCAGTTCTGTCAGAGGGGTGTTGAAGTTCCCAACTTTTATGGTTCAATAATATTTTACAATGCTCAGACAAGTTAAAGTTTCATAAATCTGAAAGCATTTTAAGTAGGATACACAAATATTTAGAATCAAAATATCTTCTTGTATTTTTTCCCTTGACCAGTATGAAGTTTTCATCTTTGTCTTTCTGACATTAGTTGCTTTAAATCCACTTGTATCTGAAAATAGGATTACAACCCCTCCTTCATTGTGATGCCATTTACTTGAAATATTTTTTTCCAACAGTTCAATGTTAATTATCGTTTCTGGAGATATCATATAGATGGCTTGTACTTTTGTTGATGGAATTTCTTTCTGCAGTATGTTCTTTGTCTCAGAGATTCAAAGAATGAACCCTAGAACCACAAAGATTAGTGATAATATAGGCTTTATCGGATAGAAAAGAATAGAAGGAATGAAAGGCATCAAGCTTCTTTCATAGAAGAAAATACCCAAATGGAAAATCTCCTCATGGTTCTTCTTGAAATTAAGGAGCTGTTGAGGATTACATTTGGCCAGTACCTAGCTAATGTCAATGTTCATTAATGAATGAATGATCAAATTAACAAATGAATATATTTCCTCTAGCTTTGGGAAAAGTATCAGGAATCCACTCCATAATCAACCCAGCTTACATGAAATACTAGAAAAATTGTTTTTTCTTGCATTCAGAGTGCAGTTTGAGGAGAAAAAATTCTGTTTGCGTAGGCCTGAAAAATAGGGGCCCTTGTCCAGTCATGAAAGGGTGCAATTCTGTATCGCATCTTTATCTATCCACCTGCCTATGTCTGTTCAGTGGAGAATTCAACTCATTTACATTTATTGAGTCAATCGATAAGGGTAGTGGAGTTCTATTTATCTTGTTTTGTGGAAGTCTCTTGCTTAGTTTTATTTTTTATACCATTGTGAAAGCTAAGTTTTATCCTTTAGTTTATCCTTTAGTTTTCTTTGCATTTGGTCCATTGTGGTGGTTAGTGTGGAAAAAAGGTACATGTCTTTCCTATATAGCCTGTCTTGTGGTGAATTTCCTCAATTTTGCATATCAGTAAAAGATTTGATTTCTCCATCAATTTTGAAATGTTGTTTATCAGTTTAAAGAATTCCACGCTGAAAATTGTTTTTTGAAAGAAGATTATGGGTAGATGCATGTTCTCTTCTCACACAGAAAGTTTCAGCTGAAAAGTCTACTGTCACCCAGTTGGATCTACTCCTGTAAGTCAATTGGTGCTTTCTTCTGGATGTTCACAGAATTTTCTCTTTCATCTTGACTTTGGACAGATTCATGACAATGTGTCTTGGAGGGGCTCTGTTTGTGTTGAGCGTACCTAAATTTTAATATCCCTCTGAAAGAGGGATTTGGAGTCTTTGGTGATATTGGGAAGTTTTCATTTATCGTATCCTCTTGTTTGGCTTCCATTCCTTTGGGGAATTCTTCTTTCCCTTCAGGGATACTTATAATTCACGTTTGATCACTTCATGTATTTTCATAATTCTCTAAGCAAATGTTGTGCTTCCTTTCCTTTTCTGCCTCTTCAACTGCCTGTATTATCTCAAGAGCTTTCTCCTCTAGCTCTGAGATTCCTTCTTCTTCATGGTCGAATCTGTTCTTGGTACATTCTATTGCATTTTTAAGTTCCCCAATTGACTTCCTCAATTCTTATTTTCTCTCTATCCTTTCTATATGCTTTGTGCCTTTCATCCATTGTTTGCTTATGTTTTTGGATTTCCTTTTAATTATTTTCTACTTTCTCTGTAATTTTCTTCATTATTATGGCCATCCATATTTTAAATTCTCTTTCTTTCATTTCCATTATTTCTTTTCTTTTATTTTATTTTATTTATTTATTTATTTATTTTTATTGTGGAGAAGGGGCGGGGAAAGAAGACGGGGGATGAGGTGCGTGACAGGGTTGGGCCAATGGCATGGTACCACGTTGGCTGTATCTAGGCAGAGGCAGTTTCAGGCCGGGACTTGCTGAGTCATTGCTACGTGGAAGTAGCTCGATGGATCTACTTCTAGTCAGGCTCGGGAAGTTGCACTAGGCCTCAGGCACATGGCAGGGCCCAGCAATTCCCTCTTTTGTTTTTTGTATGGTGGATAAACATAGCCCCTGTCTTAGGTTGCCTGCTCTTGCAGTTTCAGTCTTACCCGTCATGGGGATACAAACATCAATGGTTTGGTCCCTGTCTTAGGTTGACTGAATGCAGAAAGCGGGGACAACCTAAGACAGGATATGGAGAGGCTGCATGGTGGATTACATTCATAGTACCCAAAGACGGGTAAGATCACTCTCCATTATTTTTTTAATGGCTGAATAGTATAGCATGGTGTACATATATCACAGCTTGTTAATCCATTCCAATGTTGGTAGGCATTTAGGCTGTTTCCACATTTTGGTGATTGTACATTGAGCTGCAATAAACAGTCTAGTGCAAGTGTCCTTATGATAAAAGGATTTTTTTCCTTCTGGGTAGATGCCAGAAGGGATCTACAAATGGGATTATAGGATCAAATAGGAGGTCTAGCTTGAGCTCTTTGAGGGTTCTCCATACTGCCTTCCAAAAAGGTTGTATTACTTTGCAGTCCCACCAGCAGTGTAAAAATGTTCCCTTATCTCCACGTGCTGGCATCTGCAGTTTTGAGCTTTTGTGTTGTGGGCCATTCTCACTGGTGTTACATGGTATCTCAGGGTGGTTTTGATTTGGATTTCTCTAATAATTAGAGATGATGAGCATTTTTTCATATGTTGTTAGCCATTCGTCTGTCTTCTTTAAAGAAGGTTCTATTCATGTCTCTTGCCCATTGATATATGGGATTGTTGGCTTTTTTCATGTGGATAAATTTCAGTTCTCTATGGATCCTAGTTATCAAGATTTTGTCTGATCCAAAATATGCAAATATCCTTTCCCATTGTGTAGGTTGTCTACTTGCTTTCGTTGTTGTCTCCTTAGCTATACAGAAGCTTTTCAGTTTAATGAAGTCCCATTTGTTTATTTTTATTGTTGCGATTGCCATGGCAGTCTTCTTCATGAAGTCTTTCCCCAGGCTGATAGCTTCCAGTGTTTTTCCTATGCTTTCTTTGAGGATTTTTATTGTTTCATGCCTTAAATTTAAGTCCTTTATCCGTCTTGAATCAATGTTTGTGAATGGAGAAAGGTGTGGGTACAGTTTCAGTTTTTTACATGTGGCTATCCAGTTCTCCCAACACCATTTATTATTGAATAGGGAGTCTTTCCCCCT
>CAUYPK010006223.1:0-15516 GCA_963574355.1 Loris lydekkerianus
ATTTTATGTACTAACTTCTGTTGACATTTGCTTTAATTAGTAAAGCTACTTCCTGTCTTTATGATATGTTTAATTTTACTTTTTGGTGAGGCGGATTAGCTAACATGAGTGGTCTACAATTCCCCCCCCCCCGCCCCCCAGCTATTATAAATTTCAGTTTTGTATTTATTTTACATCTCAGGGGAGTTGAGTTCAACCCCTCTCCACTGTTGGGATAATATTACAAATAGGCTTTCTGGACAGTTTGATTCTGTCCAGTGTAATTTTTACTTTGTCAACACCTAAAAGTATTTTTCAAGTAATCTCTGAATCTCCTATTTATCCCTTGCCTTCATTGTTTTTAAGACTAAATTTAGGCCAATATTTAATCAATGTTTACAGTAAGGTTTGTCAAACCTCCTTGAAAACGTTTTGTCCTATCTCCTGGGCTGTTTAAAGTCCATTCTCAGACCAGAGATATCCATGTACTTAAGATCCTCCTGGGACTTCCACCTTTAGAATTTCTTAAGCCATGTTAGATCAAAAGACATTAATGATTATTTTTTTTTCTCTATGCCCAAGGAAATATTATGCACAAACTCACTTGGGTCTGCATTATGTGCTCATATATGAATGGTTCAGTGTGGTCAAGGTTTGCGTGCATATTGGGTTAGGCTTAAAAAGTCTTCAATGATTTCTGAAACAGTAACTTGCTGGCATTGTTTGTAAACGTATTTTTCCCCAATAAATTTGTTGTTTTTTCTGAACTTTATTTAATGTTACTTAACCTAAGATAGTATGCTCTGCTATCATCTCAATTTTGTCTCAAATACATAGAGAGATACTCTCTATATATCATATATATGTGATATATTTATCTTATATATTAACTATATCTGTCTATTATATACATGTATGTTGAGAGGGAGAGAGCACCATAAATTGAGCTTCTTTTTTCAATTGTCCCATCATTGGACGTAGGATTTATGTGTTAACTAATTACATAAGTCAATTTTCATCTTGTCCTTAACCATTTTCCTGGAAAACTATCAATTTAAGTTTCCCTATGTCTCTCCATTTTTTCCCTTAACATTTATTAGCAAATTTATATTTATTAAACCCCAACTGATCTTCAGTTTTGTCTACTTTTGTAAATTACTAACCAGTTTGCTTTCAATACTTTTACCTTTAACCTATTTTTCACGATTCTAGTAAAGATGTAATTTGTATGATGTGTCAATGAAACAGTTTGAAATTCTTAATATGCTTCCATGGACCTTTGCTATTAGGTTCCAATCACTCTAACTATACAGCATAATTTTATGTATTTTCTTTCACTTTGCCTCTATGCTTTAGTCACATTATTTATCTTTTGCTAACATAGCATTTCTCTAAATCTAGTAAATAATTTCAGTAGGACCAAACTACTTCCATCTTTAATGTCCTGTTTGATTTTATAGTTCTGCATTTTGGATTATACTATTTTATCTGGGCACCATAGTCATTCAGATATAGATATAGATATAGATATAGATATAGATATAGATATAGATATAGATATAGATATAGATATAGATATAGATATATATATAGAGAGAACAAAACCTATAAATCTATAAGTGAGTTGTGAAAATACTCATGTTGGCAGATTGACCCTTTGAGTTCCGAGTAGTTTGAGGTAATTTATTAATCATTTTAAATATATACATAAGAGTAGAAGCTTTAAGAGGTGGTGAGCATAATTCCCACAACTGAGACGAGAACACTTTGTTGTCTTAACTAGAGGTGGCCTTTTCATTATAGCCAACTTGTTCACATATAAATTTTTTTTATAAATTCATCTTCACAATCTTTATAACCACTATAGACCATTTTGACATGCTAAATCCCTCCGTTTGTCCCAAATTTTCTTTTTTTCAACCTTGAGTCATTTTAGGATGAAACTTTACATATAAATTTCTTTCCTACACAAAATTACTCTCTTTCCTTTTAACCTTCCTTATCAAACATATATCTTCATGTTCACGACTGTCTTTACATCTCTCTCCTATATATTCCTTCTTGCTTTAATTTCTTTCTACCTATTTATTTTGGAATGAAATTACATCTCAGAAAGTCTTTCTAGCAGCCTGAGAAAGGAAGTCCGTGGTGGTAAGTGATTTTGGTGTCTGCCTTAACCTTAATACTTCATCCGAATAGCGGGATAGGAAAGTTGGGAAGCCCCAAAAGTAATAAACAAAGACTTGAACACAGAGGGGCTTTATATTTTTACCTTCTACTCTTGACAATGGAGATAGGAGAGGGAATAAGAGGTACCAAAATTCAAGGGAGGGCAGAGGAATTGGCACTGGTGTTATTGAAATCATTTTGTATACCACTGACAGAGAGAACTATGACTCGGTGTGAGAAAGAAGCTGGCGTCTCTCCATCAGACTGTCCAAACACCAGGATGATCAACAAAAATTGCTTTATAAGGATATAAAAGGGAGGACCCTCCATTCTGGAAATTCTCAACTCCTTTTTAAGAAAAATGATGAATACTTTAAACCTCACTTAACAGAATTAGGGTATCATCATAAAGGTACAAAAACTTATTAATCCCAGGGTCTCTTCGCTTGAGCAGGCAGAGGCATTCCTTCTCCAGAACGTGTGATCTTAAAGGAACTTTGGCCAATTGCTTGCTTGCAGTTATTTGGTCTGTTCATTTGCTACATCAGTTTGATGCCATGTGACCATCCTTTGGGACTTGGCATCACAAGCCAGGGAGCAGGGACCTGACATCTGGACCCCATAGCTGATATTTTGGTGGCAAAACCTGGGAGAAAACTTAAAACGTTCAGCAGAGTAAGGTGGTGGAATGCCGGACACCCTGTCTTCACTCTGCCTGCCGCTTGTCACTGCTGACCCTACGTCTCTCTCGCTCTCTGCCCTCCAGACCAGGGGTCTCCTTTCACTTGCCCTGCTTCCCCCACCCCTTCTTTTTCCTTTTTTTTTTCTTCTCCATTTCCATAACGTACTTCATCTCCCAGGTGGCTCCAATATTCAAAAAGCTAAAAAGGGGCCCCAGATGCCACCAGCAGAATTTTAAACCTGCCCTTTAAGGTCTTGATAACGGGCATGGTGATAAAGAGAGCGAGAGAGGAAGCGGGTCCAGCCGTCGTCCTCAAAGGCAGAAAAAAAAGCTTTTTAAATGGCTTCTACGACTATGGGAGAACTTTTCAAGGACAGACTTAATCCAAGCTCAAGCAATAAGACACCAGGAGTAAGACTGCAGTGGGGCCGTGGGGTGAGAAATGCCCTGGGAATCAGGACCACCCCCCACTACCAGAGAAAGGCCCTGCAAGGGAAATTCTCCCCACCCCAGACCCAGGGATAACATCCACCTTTCAGGCCCAGGTAACCACTGCGCCAACACCTTCCACACCCACTGACCCTCTGGGACTACGTTAGTCTGAATAAACATTTTTGAATACAAAAAAATCATTTTTCTTATAATCATTGAATAAGACTGTATTCAAATTATTTCACAGAACCAAACATGCACCTTCTGAAATGTAACCCTTTCTGATAAATAACAATCGGATTGATCCTATAAGGAATATAATTTGGCTCAGGCCCAGTGGCTCACACCTGTAATCCTAGCACTCTGGAAGGCTGTGGGGGGAGGAGAGAGGGGTAGATTGCTTGAGGGCATGATTGAGAGCAGTCTGAGCAAGAGGGAGACCGATGTCTCTACCAAAAATGGAGAAATTGGCCAGGCACTGTGCTGAGCCCATGTAGTCCCAGTTAATTGGGATTCTGAGGAAGGAAGATTGCTTGAAACCAAGAGTTTGAGGTTTCTGTGAGTTTAGCTGATGCAATGGATTTCCAGCCTGAGCAACAGAGTGAGACTGTCTAAATAAATAAATAAATAGATATTGTATTTTTAATCATTTTTATAACAGCTTTTATAGTTAACAGCAAATTGGAAAGCAGTCTTATGTTCTGATCCTTTATATAATATTAATATTTCTATAAATGTTTCTTTTGTATTAAATAACAAATTATTTGTAAACTGATTTCAGGAAAAACAAATTTGATTCATGTGGTTATAGAGCTTCTTTTCAAGAAGATTATATTACTGTGGTAAATATATTTTTCATTTTTCAATATCTCTGAAATTGTCCAATAATCAATGACATTTAAATACCTATCAATCCCACATGTATAAAGTTATCTATTATTCTTTTTGGTCTGACTGCTGAGCTGTAACCTCTTGACAGTTCAGTCAACAAACTACTCAAGAAGCAGTGAAAACAGGCACAAGAGTCACAGTTGTTGGGTGAAAACTTTCATTAGCAGAAAACATCGTTAAAAACAAACATCAAAACATACAAAATAGATGTTACAACCTGACAAAATATTGAAGATCTGAGAGGAATCTATTCAAGAAAACAATCACTCTTTTAAAAAAAATGCTCTATTTTCAGAACTCTTTATTTAAAAGAGATGATCCTGCCTAGAAAGACTTGTAAATCTTTATCTTTGATTTAAAAAGCAATGCATATGTGATACCTCAGAAAAGCATTGACAAAATCAGTATCACAAATCTTTCTCCTATGTTTTTTCTAGTAATTGTAGTTACAAATTTTACGTTTGAAGCTTTAATCTCCTTTGAATGGAACCTATGTATGGTGAAAGATTAGGGTGCAGTTTTGCTTATTGCTTTATGGGGAAGCAGTTTGTACAATGCCTTTTGTTGAAGAGACTATCTTTCTGTGCTGTGCATTCTCAACATCCTGACGAAGTAAAATCCATATACCTATGAATTTATTTCTGAGCTCTTTATTCGATTCAAGTGATGTCTTAGTGATCAAGTTCATAAAGCAAAAACACTATAAAAGGTCAAGTCACTGGCAGATTGGAGGTCAAAGGGCCCACTTCCGGACAGCCATCTCCGTGCTATATGCGCACAGGACCAAAGGTATGGAAAGAACAATCCGGGCTCTCTTTTATAAGGTCACTAATTCCATTTATGATAGTTCCACACTCATGATCAAATCACCTTGAAAAGGCCCACCTCCAAGCAACAGCACATTGAGGACTAGGATTTCAGATGTGAATTTTAAAGGGACACAAACTTAAAAAATTGATCGCAGTCTACAGCAATTGCTCTGTGTGTCTGTATGTATCCTATTATCATATTGTTTTAATTACTGCAGATTTTCAATGTATTTTGAAATTAGGAAATGTGACAATTCTAGCCTTGTTTTTCTATTTTTCTTTTTTTTTTTTTTTTAGGCAATTCTCTCAAATTTAATTAAAAGCAAAACAAACACACAATTAAAATTTTACTGTAAGTTAAATAAAAATAATGGAGGCATATCTAACTGGGAAGAGAAATGAGAAATTGGAAAACCGGAAGTAAATGATCAGAAAAGCAGATTAGGAATTGTAAGGTAGAAATAAGGATCTGCTAAGTCAAGAATAAATCCTGCTAAACATTTAATGGTTATGTGAAGAAAAATGCAAATCTCTTATTGATAGTTTTCTATATGTGATTAAAGAAGAAAATCTGTAATTGGGATCATAGCATCATACCTACTACCTAAAGAAAAATAGAAGAAAGAAGTCTATTTGAAAAGGAACATATTCAAATTTTATAGTTTCTATGAAATAATTTCCAATATAAGTAAAGAAAAAGTATTATTTATCCAAAGATCTCTAAGTAAATGAGAGGACAAATTTTACTATACTTTGTTCATAGACTAGTTAACAAAGGATAAGAAAGTACTTAAAGTTTTTTATCAGATGCCCAGAGTATACCTGAAAATGGTATACTTATAATTTTTTTATTGTTTGTTTTGAGATAGAGCCTCATTCTGTTGCCCTGGGTAGAGTGCTATTACATCATAATTCACAGCAACCTCAAATTCTTGGACTTGGGGCATCCTTTTGCCACAGTCTCCTCCTAAGTGGCTGTAAGTACAGGTGCCCAAGCACAGCACCAGACTTTTTCTACTTTTAGTACAGACAGGGTCTCATTCTTGCTCAGGCTGCTCCGAAATCCTGAGCTCAGGTAATCCACCACCTTGGCCTCCCAGAATTCTAGGATTATAGGAGTGAGCCACCGCACCTGGTCTGAGCCACTTTAACTGAATTCAGGGTAGAGTCATCAGCATGATATTCAACTTTGAATCTTTTTACAAGTTCATCAAACAGTTCCTTGTGCTTGTCTTCAGCCAAGATTTGGTCATTCGCTTTCAGAGAATATTTATCAGGCAAATCTTTGTCCACTACAGCAGAGATGTCAAGCAGAGGATTTCCCACTTCAAATAGGATATTTTCCCTGTGAACATACTGCTGCTTCTCTCAGGATCTCATAATGGGTCATGCTTGATTCTGACCGAGGACATGCCTTCACCTTTCTGCCCCAACGCACAGCACAGGCGTCCCAGGCTCTGCGTCCACTCCGGCAGCTGCAGGTAATAGCAACTGCTCGGCTGCTCCCTAGCCTTGTTTTTCTTTCCCAAGACCTCATTTTAGAATTTTGAGGCCTTTATAATTCTATATGAATTTTAGAATTTTTTTAATTCATAAAAAAAGGCATTTGGATTTGAATGAGGATAGCATTTAATCTTTAATTGATTTGGTTGGTATGGACACTAGAACAACATTGAGTTCTTTAACCCACAAATGAAAGTTGCCATTTTATTTGTATATCTTTTGACCTTTTCTCTTCAATGTTTTATAATTTTCAGTGTGAGTTTTTAACCTCTTTGGTTGAATTATTGGGTGGCACCTGTGACTCAAAGGAGTAGGGCACTGGCCCCATATACCAGAGGTGGCAAATTCAAACCCGGCCCCAGGCCAAAAACTTAAAAAAAAAAAATTATTTATTCTAAACATTTTATTCTTCTTGATTGTTTTCTTAATTTCTTTTTCTCTTGGTTCCTTATTAGTGCACAGAAATGTATTTCATATTTGTATGTTGGCTTCATATTCTGCAACTGTATTGCTTTTTAAAATATCTGTAATTTTTTTTTTTTTTTTATTACATGCAGTGTTTAACGTGTCACCTTTCTTGTATCTATTCTTCTTTTAGTTATGTATTTATTTTTTATCTAATTGCTCTGGCCAGGACTTCTAGCACTTTTGAATAGCAGTAGCAAATTTATGCAGCCTTGTCTTATCTTTACCTTAAAAAAAATGCTTCCAATTTTTCACTGTTGTATAAGATATCAAATATGAATTTATCACATATGGTCTTTATTATGTTGAAATATATTTCTTCTATATGTAGTTTATTGAATATTTTTGCTACAAAATAGTATTTAATGCTGTGAAATTTTTCCTGCACCTATTGAAATGATTGTGTGATTTCACCCTTTATTAGTTAATATGTATATCACATTTATTGATTTGCATATGTAGAAAACATCATTGCATCCCATTAAATTCCATTTGATCATGATATATAATCTTTTCAATATGCCGTTGAATTTGGAATGCTAGTGTTTTGTTAAGGACTTTTGCATCTATTTTTATTATGGGTAATGACTTTTTATTTTCCCTTGGAAATCACAGCAAACAAAACAACAGAATGAAAAGGCAACTACGTATCAGGGAATATTATCTAGCCTTAATAATGAAAGAAATCCTGCTGTTTGCAACTGTATGGATGGACATGGGAACATTATGCTAAGTCGAAAAAATCAGTCACAGAAGTGACTAATTTTCACATAAATTGGATTTACTTTTGACCAAAGTACATTACTTAAACATTAATTTTTAATTCAACTTGTTAATATGTTGTAAGTAACATATGTATAAGTGACATATGTTTGTAATTTCCCCTTTAAAATAATATATTTTCTCCAATTTTAATATCAGGTGTACCCAGATCAAGTAGAATGATTTTGAAGTATTTCTTCTTTTCCTATTATCTATGAGATTTGGCATGATATGTTTTCAAAATTATCTTTTACCTTTATTTATAAATATTAGTTGTCTATTTTTTGAGACTTAAAAAAATAATAATAAGAAGAAGTTAACTGATGACTCCATACTGAATCTCACAGTCAAAGCATTCTATAATAGACATACTCTTATTTGAAAACATGAATGTTACTTTCTTTGCATCATCATTATTATTATTATTAGTGCTTAATATTTCGATGTAGCAATTGTCTGATTCCTTTTCTGACTGTATTTATGTTCGTTCGTTCTTTATGAGGTTTTTGCTTCTAGTCCTTATCTTAAACATTGTTGTTATTATTAAATTTTAAGCCTTTTTAATTTTTGTGAAGGCAAAAAAAAAAATGGAAACCTAATAAATACATGTCTATGTAAAAATTAAAAAATAAGTAAAATAAAATTTGGCTACAGCCATACATCTAATTCACCCTCTTTGTAACCCCTAAATTAAAAGTGTGAATATCTGGGAAAAAATTTAAAAAGAAACAAGTTGTCAAGAGGTAGAAAGAGAACTAGGACAAGGCAGCACCGTGTAAGGAGGAGGAGAAGAGGGAGGAAGGGAAGGAAGGGAGGAGTAAAGGAATACAACTTTAGCAGGATGTAGTGGCTCATGCTTATAATCCCAGCACTTTGGGAAGCTGAGATAGGTAGATTGCTTGAGGCCAGGAGTCCAAGACTAGCAGGGCAACATACTCGGACCCTGTCACTACAAGATATTTAAAAAGTTAGCCAGTTGTGGTGGTGCGTACCTGTAGTTCTAGGTATAGGAGGCTGCGGTAAGAGGATTGCTGGAGTCTAGGAGTTAAGGCTGCAGTCAGCTATGATCACACACTCTACTCTAGGCCAGGTGACAGAGTGAGACCTTGTCTCGTAAAAAAAAGAGAAAGAGAGAGAGAAAGAAAAAGGAAATTGATGGACCTGAGATTTGAGGAAGAAAAATACATTGTTTCTCTCTGGAAACACTGTTTTTAGGGTACTTGTTCATAACTACTATAGAATAAATGGGTGGATACCCCCTAATCCTTGAGCTCCCCCCAGCTCCAGGTCAGGAGGTCCCTCGCTGCAGAAGGGGTTTTCATGCATTTTGAGCTATGTCTGGGGAAGAAGCCCCCTGTGGAGGGCAGCCGGCCAGTTGGTCTTCTCCATTAGCTCGGGCAGGGAGGTGGGCATCTCAGCACTGACAGTCACTACAATTGGAACTGAGGTGAGGCAAATGAGCAGGAGCCAGCAGCTCTGGTCCCTGCGGGAGCCAGAGTTGAAGTGAACAGACCTCTGCACCTCCCGCTTTCCTCTTCCTCTGCCAGCCCGAGGTGTCCAAAGCCACAAAGAGACATCTGCTCACTGGAGGTCACCAGCAGGAACCACTGACAGTGGCCACTGCTGAGTCTTCAGCAGAGCAGCAGTGACCTGGGCCTGCATCGTAACTTATGCTTCTTGCCAACTTTTGTGCTCCAGAAAGATTAAAAGAAGGTGCATTTATTAACTGATTATCTGCATTTGCAAGGCTTGTCTTTTACTTTTTATGGAAGCCTAAGATACACAGAGACAAGAGCAGGTAGAGACACAGCTCACCGACTTTCCAAACTGAGCATGCCTGTGTAGCCAGCAGCCCGGTGAGGAACCACGGCATTCTGCACCAGGTGTGCACCTGCCCGCCTGCCCCGCTGTGACCTCTCCCCAGTGGTAACTACTCTTCCAACTCCTCACAGCATGGATTACAGCAGTGCTTTTTACAATAAAATGGAAGCGGAGATAGTTCTTAGAAAAAAGCCTTTTCTTTCAAGTCCTACCCTTCCTGGTCATACTTCTGTTATCTTCTAAAAACTGAGTCAGCTACCCCAGGGCTGTGGGAAGTGGCCTGGTGCCCAAGCAGGAGCATCACCACCATCCCCTCTGGACTGCGCTGTGGGCATTCACTTTCATGATGGCCTTTCTATTCTAGGAGTTGCGTGTCTTCACTGAAGGCTAAGAGTTTCTTCCCAGTGCTGTACAACACTGTAGTAGAACATCTGGGATTACTGAGTCCCCTGTGAAGACCCCTAAATGAAGGGAGAGAGGGAGACCTGGTGGGTCAGGCTGATGCGTGGTGACTTTCCATGACTTGAGCTTTGCTTCTGGGCATCCTGGAGCCTTCCGCCTGTACAGGTGCAGCAGCTTCTGCATGACCCCGGTTTTTACTCCAGAAGAAATGTAGGTGGGGTTAAAAACATGGGTCTTTCAACCATCTGCCTCTGACAGCCTGGGGTCCAAAAGGAAGGTCGGGAAGGAGAAGGGAAGAAGAAGGGCTTTGCCATTAGCTGCTGGCTGCAGTCACAACTTCAGCTTGGGTACTTTAAACATTGTCTTTAAACTTGGCTTATGTGTCTGGAAAATTAGTATAATACCATGTTGAAACTCAAATGTGACGGTACACGTGAAGTGCTAGCCAAATAATGTGGTGCACAGCCCTCCCCCCCCCCAAAAAAAAGAATAAGGGATTGGGCAGGGCCTGTGGGTCAAAGGAGTAGGGTGCTGGCCCCATATGCTGGAGGTGGTGGGTTCAAACCCAGCCCCCGCCAAAAACTGAAAAAAAAAAAAAAAAAAAAAAAAAATAGGGGATTTTTGATGGACAGAGAGAATCAACATTTGTCTAGTTTTTGAATCCTTGAAACATCTTACCAGGACTTAGTTAGAGAAATCTGATCTATGCAACCTCTTGGTTTTGTCTGTAAAACCAAATTGATCTTTTATGGCAATGATACCTCAGGAATGCCACTCCCTGCACAGGGTGGCAGGGCAATGGAGGGCTTTATGCCACCACAGCTCCAAATTTTGTGTGTGGGAGATCCCCAAGGAAAAAATGAGGTTTTGATAGAAATTATGAGGAAGAAAATAATCATTTTAAAGTCTATAATGAGATAAGGGGAAACTGTAACATTTTCCCCCCTCACACCACTTTAGATAAAAACGAAGCCCTTTCCTATTCCTCTTTACCACAGAAGAGTGGGAGCTAACATGTCTTTGGGGCACAAAGTTGGATGTACTGCAGCTCTGTAATGGCTTCTGTGGCTGTTCGATTCCCCTTCACCTCAGCTCCACCCCGCCCCATTGCCTTATGTGTCTGCCCCAAGCTCCAGTCTGCTGCTTTCCGCTAACTTTGTCCATGCTCTGTTTTTTCTTGCACTCTGTTTTCTCTCTCAATCATTTTCTAAGATTAGAGCCTTATGTCTGCCATTACTAGCTGCACAAAGTTGGACAGGATTCTTAAACTATTTAAATTTCTGTTTTCTCCTCAATAAAGCAGGGACATTGGCAGACCCTCATGTAAGAATAAATGAGATAATGCATTTAGGTGGCTTAATACAGAGACTGCTACACTAAGCACTCAAGAAATGATAGCTGCTGTAATTGTTATTGTCATCACCACCATCATTACCATCATCATCACCATCATCCCCACCATCAAATCCTAAGGCACAGAAGTCTTATCAATAATCTCCCCAAGGTCTCCTTAGTGCACTCTTACCTCCTGATTTTTTTTGACTGTGAACTTCTGAATTTACATCTTTAGGGTCATGCTGTTATCTAATATATTTCCAAAATCCTGGGAAGTCTACACTCACCCACTTTCATTGGATTTTTTGTTTGTTTTGTTTGTGTTTTTTGAGTGACAGATCTGGAGTGCAGTAATGAGAATATAGCTCACTGTAACCTTCAACTGCTGAGGTCAAGCTGTCCTCCTGCCTCTGTCTGAGTAGCCAGGACTACAGGCACACACTACCATAACCAGTAACTTTTTCTTCTTTTTTTTTTTATGGAGACAGGGTCTTGCTTTGTTGTCCAGGCTGATCTCAACATTTCATTGTTCTTATGTTAATTCTGCATCTGTGAACCTGAGAGAAAAGTGAAAAACAAACCAAATATTCATTTAACTTGTCCTAAATATCTGGAGCATGGGCAAATTTTTAGTTCAATTTTGCATGTATAGCACATTAAAAATCAGAAGACATTACCTTAAGGTGTGTCCAATCGACCTAATCCTGCTGGCAGCTGTAAGTACAAGCAGCAGTGAGACTGCAAACTGGAAAGGCCTTACCTATGAACTGTTCCTGTGTTTTTGGACTTGGTACTCATTTGAACTGCCTTGGGGAGAGCTTGAGCCGGAATGCAGAGAACTTTGGGCATTGTCTAGGGCCCCAGACTGAGCCGCTGAGCCAGATGGAGCTAATAGTGTTCGGCTGTGGGCTGCAGAGAGCCATTCTGAAAGAACTGCCCGGGCAAGCTCTGCACTCTGGGTCGCAGAGCAAGGATTGGGAGGGAGCTAGTAACCGAGTCACTGAGCAGCCTAAAGGCGGGGGACTGAGCTGCCTTACAGCCTTAACCCTCAGGGGCAGAGTGAGACCGGTTTTGGCTCAGAGGAGCCTCGGGCTGTTGTCCTGGGTAGAGTGCCGTGGCATCACAACTCATAGCAACCTCAAACTCCTGGGCCTGTCATCACCCGGTCCTCAATGGGAGCTGCGTCATGACCCCCGACCCATGACTCGCACCCCCCAGGCCTCCGCATGCCCTGACCAGGAACTGCGGGAGCCAGGCAACCCTGCGTCCTCCCTCCTGTATCCTCTCTGCCTCCACACCGGCTTGCTCATCTGGCCAGGGACTCTGGTAGCCACATGCCCTCCAGAGCCCTCCCTGCCTCTGTGCAGAGCCCTTCTGGCCAGAGATTGCTGGAGACTTGGGCTCTCTGTGCCAAACTCACTGGGTGCCAGGCACTCCCAGAACTGTGGGCACTACCTCCCACCCTGTTGCCCTCCAGGTATGTCACACTCAGGAGCTGCTTCCACAACCAGAACTCCCTGGCTAGGGCAGCCCCAGAGGAACTACATAGGACCACTCCCTACAAAGTTCCAGCAACAATAGAGTGATCCCACTGGGGTCTAATCTTGGAGAAACACCTCCCCAGCTCTGAGGATGGCCATAGGCAATGGTGAAAAACAAACATGAGGCGAAATCAACAGAAAAACTATGGCAATATGAATAGTCAGAGTAGATCAACTCCCCCAAGGATCAATGGGGCAGACACAGCACAAGATGCCATGCACACACATGGCATGTGTGGCTGAGATGTCAGAAATCGAATTCAGAATCTGGAAAACAAATAAGATTGAAATAGAATTCCAAGCAGTAACCCAAAAGATATCTCAAGAATTCAACAAATTCAAAGACCAAATGACCAAAGATTTTCACACATTGAGACAGAAGTTGCAGCCCTCAAGGATCTCAGAAACACAATAGAATCCCTCAGTAATCCTGCTGGCAGCTGTAAGTACAGCAGAAGAAAGGATTTCTGACATTGAAGACAAAGCTTTTGAACCCTCCAAAACTCTCAAAGAGGAAGAGAAATGGAGGGAAAAAACAGATCACTCTCTCAGAGAGCTATGGGTTAATTAGAAGAAAACCAATATTCATCTTATAGGGATCCCCGAAAGTGACGAAGTGGCTTCACAGGTCACAGAGTATCGAAGGAGAACTTTCCAGACAAGCCAAGAGATTCTGAAATTCAGATAGCAGACAGTTTCAGAACTCCAGCACAACTCAACCCTAATAAGACATCCCCCAGGCACATCGTAATCAATTTCACTAAAGTTAATATGATGGAGAAAATTCTAAAAGCAGCTACATGAAAGAAAACCATGACCTGCAAGGGGAAGAATATTAGAATAACTGCATATCTCTCTGCTGAAACCTTTCAAGCTAGAAGAGGATGGTCATCAACTTTTAATCTCCTAAAACAAAATAACTTTCAACCCAGGATCCTGTACCCAGCTAAACTGAGTTTTATTTATGACAGAGAAATTAAATACTTCAATGACATTCGCATGTCGAGAAATTTGCCATAACTAAATCATCTCTCCAGGATATTCTCAGACTTATCCTCCATAAAGACCAGCATAATCTTACATCACAAAAGTAAACCCATCCAGAAAATTTAGATCAATTCCAACTTCCACAGTCACAAAGGGATTAAAATTGTCCACCAGACTCTCGAAAGACTTATCAATATTCTCAATTAATGTGAATGGTTTAAATTGTCCTCTAAAGAGGCACAGGTGGCTGACTGGATACAAAAACTCAAGCCACATATCTGCTGCTTATGAGAATTGCATCTTACATTAAAAGACAAATTTAGACTCAAGGTGAAGGGATGGCAACCCCTTGGTATTTTGATAATAATTTTTGTTCCTAGGGATTTATGATTTGTCCTTTCAACACTATCACTGAAGCCCCAAGGGTTAGTGAATTCTTTCCCTTAAATGTAAAGCATAAAAATGCAGTCATTGCAATCATATTCACAGACGCAATAGGCTTTAAACAAATCAAAAAAAAAAAAAAAAAAAAAGATAAGGATGGACACTTCATATTTGTTAAAGGTAATACTCAATATGATGAGATTTCAATTATTAATATTTATGAACTCAACAAGAACGCACCTCAGTTTATAACAGAAACTCTAACAGACATGAGCAACTTGACTTCCTCCAGTTCCATAGTAGTTGGAGATTTTAACACTTCTTTAGCAGTCCTGGATAGATCCTCCAAAAAGAAGCTAAGCAAAGATATTTTAGATTTAAACTTAACCATTCAACATCCAGACTTAACAGACATCTACAGAACATTTCATCCCAACAAAACTGAATACACATTCTTCTCATCAGCCCACGGAACATACTCCAAAATTGACCACATCCTAGGCCACAAATCTAACCTCAGCAAATTTTAAAAAATATAAATTATTCCTTGAATCTTCTCAGACAATCATGGAATAAAAGTTGAACTCAATAACAATAGGAATCTATCATACCAATACAAAAACATGGAAGCTAAACAACCTTATTTGGGAGATAGATGGGTTATAGATGAGATTAAGAAGGAAATCACCAAATTTTTGGAACAAAACAACAATCAAGACACGAATAACCAGAATCTCTGGGATACTGCAAAGGCAGTCTTAAGAGGGAAATTTATAGCACTGCAAGCCTTCCTCAAGAAAACAAAAAGAGAAGTTAATAACTTAATGGGACATCTCAAGCAACTGGAGAAGGAAGAACACTCCAACTCCAAATGCACCAGAAGAAAAGAAACAACCAAAATCAGAGCAGAACTAAATGAAATTGAAAACAAAAGAATTATACAACAGATCAATAAATCCAAAAGTTGTTTTCTTTAAAAGATCAATAAAATAGATAAACCTTTGGCCAACCTAACCAGGAAAAAAAGAGTAAAATCTCTAATTTCATCAATCAGAAATGGTAAAGATGAAATAACAACAGACCCCTCAGAAATTCAAAAGATCCTTAACGAATACTACAAGAAACTCTACTCTCACAAATATGAAAATCTGAAAGAAATTGACCAATACCTGGAAGCACGCCAACTACCAAGACTTAGCCAGAACGATGTGGAAATGTTGAACAGGCCTATATCAAGTTCTGAAATAGCATCAACTATACAAAATCTCCCTAAAAACAAAAGCCCAGGACCAGATGGCTTTACGTCAGAATTCTACCAAACCTTTAAAGAAGAACTAGTACCTATACTACTAAA
>CAUYPK010006224.1:0-72244 GCA_963574355.1 Loris lydekkerianus
ATCATATCATCTGTGAAGAGTGAAAGTTTGATCTCTTCTGACCCTATGTGGATACCCTTGATCACCTTTTCTTCCCTAATTTCAATGGTTAAAACTTCCATTACAATGTTAAAGAGCAATGGAGACAATGGGCAACCTTGCCTGGTGCCTGATCTAAGTGGAAATGATTTCAATTTAACTCCATTCAATATGATATTGGCTGTGGGTTTGCTGTAGATGTCCTCTATGAGTTTAAGAAATGTCCCTTCTATACCAATTTTCTTAAGTGTCCTGATCATAAACGGATGCTGGATATTATCAGAAGCTTTTTCTGCATCAATTGAAAGAATCATATGGTCCTTATTTTTAAGTTTGTTTATGTGTTGAATTACATTTATAGATTTACGTATATTGAATCATCCTTGAGACCCTGGGAAAAATCTGACTTGGTCTTGGTGTATAATTTTTTTGGTGTGTTGTTGGATTCTGATTGTTAGGATCTTATTGAGTATTTTAGCATCTGTATACATTAGTGATATTGGTCTATAATTTTCTTTTCTTGTTGGGTCTTTCCCTGGTTTGGGGATCAAGGTGATGTTTGCTTCATAGAATGTGTTGGGTAATATTCCTTCTTTTTCTATATTTTGGAAGAGGTGTAGTATTATAGGTACTAGTTCTTCTTTAAATGTTTGGTAGAATTCTGATGTAAAGCCATCTGGTCCTGGGCTTTTCTTTTTGGGGAGATTTTGTATAGTTGATGCTATTTCAGAACTTGATATAGGCCTGTTCAACATTTCCACTTCATTCTGACTAAGTCTTGGTAGGTGGTGTACTTCCAGGTATTGGTCGATTTCTTTCAGATTTTCATATTTGTGAGAGTAGAGTTTCTTGTAGTATTCGTTAAGGATTTTTTGAATTTGTGAGAGGTCTGTTGTTATTTCATCATTACCATTTCTGATTGATGAAATTAGAGATTTTACTTCTTCTCTATCTATTGGCTGGCAAATAGATACTACGTTGTTCTCCATTTACAGACTACTTCACTATTTCTCCTGAATCTTGGGGACCCTTGTCCTCTCTCTTTCTTGCAGTGAAACCCCCCCAAACAACAAAACAAACCCTTGAAACTTAAGAAAACTAGATTCGCATGTGTGGGGGAGATGAGAATGTGAGGATGGGATTGGGGAAGTCTGCAGCTCCTCTGATGGCATATTTCTGCTGAGCTCTTCTGGGACCATTCTCCTGTAACAAATGCACAAGATCAATTTTCTAATTGGATGCTTAGGGAGTGAGAGAAAGAAAAATGTTTAGTGTAATTAAGATTTCTGGCTCAGCTCATGAGAGTGTCACACTGATATAAGGCTCATAGGAGGGGTTTTAAAATGTAAGAGAAAGTCATGTTTAGTTATGAACCTTTGGGACATACAGGGAGGCATCCCAGCAGGCAGTTTTATGGTGCTAGAGGTTAAGAGAGATGTGGCTGGGAGGGTGACAGGGGAGTTATCTGTACATAGACAGCCTTGAAAAAATATGTCTGATCGGTTTACTCAGAAGACTGATTAAAGTAAAATAGGAAATGGAAGTCATAAGAGCAACCCTGAAATTCAAGAGCATAATCTAATGGGATGCCTTTCGGAGGTGTATTCCTTTATTGAAACCAGAGAGATTATTCACCAACTCGAATCCAAGTATTTAAAAATGTCATCTTGAAATGAAGGAATGAAGTTGTCTCTAAAAACATAAGACAGTCTTGTATCCCTGATGGAACAGATTATATATACACAATTTTGGGCTTACTGTGACCTCACATATGATCTATAAATTGCAAAGTAGAATTAAGACGTAAGAAAAACTCAAGAACAGGATGTGATAAATGTGTAAATCTGATCAAGGCATGCTTATTCTGAGAGTGATTTTACTCAATCTGGTCAGAACAACTCTAAACTAGATAAATATCAAAACTGTAGATAAATATGCCAAAGAGAAACAGCCAAAGCTCAGAGGATTCTACAGAGTAAATTTACTTTCTTAAAATGTCTTTTTTTTTTTTTTTTTCTAACAACCATAGGATGCAGATTTCTTTCTGGCAATTATAGCAGGACAAATTCACATATAATAAAAAGAAACTACAGATAACAAAGGTTTCCTTGTGAGAGTTGTATGTAAAAATTCTCTTTAATTTTTTGTTATTTGATAATAGTTCTTTCCCCAAGTAACCAACTTTACATGGCTGTACTTCCCCCAAAGTTTGACCCTTTCAATTAACAAAGAAATATGATCATTCCCAAGTGAGAAGACAGCCCAAAGTTCTGTTGCTGTGACCTTGGGCTTTCTAAAATTTCTCAGTTTAGCAGCATCTGCCACACAAAGCTCATTTTAATTGGGAAAGGAATCTAAGAATTTTTTTTTTTTGGGGGAAACTCAATGTAATAGGATATCTTCCAATTTTCACATATTTCAATATGTATACTATGCTTAAAGTTTAGGGGGTCTGTCCATTTGCTAAATAATTTCCATAGAAAATGATTGCACATAATTAATAGACTGTTCAATGTCCTATAAGATTGATAACTTCTTTTTATTACCCCCTCCCATGATTGAGAGTGTGTATGATTGAATCTTGTCCCGTATTACTGAATGGTAAGATTCAGTACTTTATACTTTGATGCTTGGCATATTATATTCTTTCTGGCAAGCTGACATCCTCTCTTCATGAGATATGACCATCTCAGGAAAACACTGCTGACATAAGCTCCATTCTGCTGATGTTACTCAAACCTGCAGGATTTCACATGGCATTGCTCCAGAAATATATGCTATTTTCTTCGACAGCTCATGGTAATACAACAGAGGAGTTACATCTGGGGTTAGTTGTCATCTTATTTATCAGTTCACACTTCCATCGGCATGCCATTCACTTTTCAGGTGCTCTTGTAAACCTAGAATTTCATCAGTCAAATGAATTAAGGAGTTAAAACAGTCCCTCCACTATAGGTTTGTATTTCAAAGTATTCATCAGTTGTCCAGCACCCAGGACATATATCCTCATCGAAAAACTATATTGTAAATGATAGTTACATTCCCAAGCCTATTTAGCCCATAATGCAGCTGAAATTTCAAACATATTAAATCAAATACAAGACAACATCATGACATCACTGTTAAAGTACCACAGAACGTACACAAACATAAAATAGGTTGAAGGAATTGAGAGAATACTTTTCTGGCATTTTTAATATTAATCATAAAGCAGACATGTAAAATGGAAGAAAGTGGCTTAATGGTAGTGCCCACAGAAAAGCAGCTTTGGGGCAGTGCCTGTGGCTCAAAGGAGTAAGGCACTAGCCCCATAGGCTGGAGATGGTGGGTTCAAACCCAGCCCCGGCCAAAACCTGCCAAAAAAAAAAAAAAAAAAAAAAAAAAAGCAGCTTTGACTAGAACATGGATGGGTCCATAAAGATGCTTGAGGGGATTCTGAAAAGGACTTTGGCATTTTTATGAAATGGGCATAAAAGGTAGTGGATCTTTTCTATGTATAATTCAAATTTTATTTTCATTTTTTAAATTAAAGATATATCATTAGCACTTCTTCTATGCCTGTGAACTATTGTTATATTGAAACAATTTTTTTTTGGTAAGAGGAGAGGAGTTTATAAATAAATACATCCAGAAATGTTTAATTATGAAACCAGCAACACTTCTTGTACCCTTAAAGCAAACTTTCCTTATTAGTTTTTGACTCCTTATATTTTAAATTCACTCTGTAGGCTGGCTCTCATTGTATCTTTCTCTTCTTCTAAAGGCCTAATTTTTCACCCCTTCCTTCCCTTCTCAGATCGGTTATTCAGAGAGAACAGAGACAGTTATGATTTAACTTTCTTCTACTAACTCCCTACTTTCATTCTTTTTCTCTGCTCAATAGCTATCTTATGGCAGTATTTGAAATTTCTTACTTGAACTTCTAATTTTTTGGTAAACATGAATAGTTTCTGGAGTCCTGTTGTGACCACTTATGTGCTTTTCTTCAGCTCTCTTACTCCTTCTATCGTCTGTTACAGTTTCTGCCATTCTTTTACATTATCAAGGCCGAGAACTGTGGCAAAGGCTGATTGTTGTCACCCAGTGTTCATTTCTACCTTCTTCCTTAGAAATAGAATCTCTATTTTAGCTGGACTGTCCTGACTGCCCAGAATAGAACCTGAGCATCACCCCCATTGCTGTTGTTTTTCTATTGGTTTCTAGTTTTAGCTCAGAACCAGGCAAATAACATTCATAGATTTTTACTTTTGATCCTTTCTAGTTTAGATTCATGAATTCCTGTTTTATTTTATTTTATTGGTTTTTCTCTTTCATGCTCTCTATTTCTGAGAGACAATACACTGGAGTGGCCAAGCGCACAATGACTTGGATGTCATTTTAGCTCCATGGCTGATTGGTGGCTGTAGGATTTCAAGCATCTTAACAATTCCTTATCCCATGTCTAAGCCTTGATTTCCTCAAGTAGCACCTACCTACTTCATAAGTTTGTTGCTGAATTAAGAGCGTTAATCCATATTTAGTGTTTAGCGTAGTGCCTGGAAAATAGATAACGTTCAATGTTACCTTGTATCTACCGCTGTTATCAACGGAATTACAGTCAGCTGGCCGAAGTCAAGCATACCAGAACCTGAGTTCAAGCCCCACCTGACTGCAGAATCTGAGTTTTTAATGACCACGCTATTCTGTTTCATGTGGAACATATATATTAAAGATTCTATAGGGGAACAACTGCCATCTAGGACAGTACAGGGTGTCCCATCCCCAAAGTTGCCATACATGGGGTTAGGGGGAAATGGGCAATTTTAGCTACATGTCCCTTTATTCACAAAATATACATCACAAAATTATATACACTATTGTAAAATGTTCTCTACGTGTTGGCCACCTTTCTACACACACATGAAGTCTTCTCTCCCAGTCGTGGCAAATACTTTCCAAGAGATCTGTTATTACGATTGTTTCCTACGTACAATCGCCCTACTGTTTGCAGCTACAGGGGGTTGTACAGCGGGTGGGCGGGGCTTGACGTCACAGGGCAAGCAGAGTACCTGATTGGTTGAGGAGCTTTTTCAGAGTACACAAGTCTGGCGCCCTATCTGAGAAAGTAGACAAGCAGGTGGGGCTGGGCTATGGCAGGGGTCTGTGTGTGAATGAGCTTCCCTGCAGACCTGATGCCCCTTCAAGTAGATGAAACTAATTTGGAAGAAGTTGCTACATTTTGCTGGAGTGGAAAGAGTCTACTCACAGAAATCCTGGAGTATTATCCAAGAAGGAAGCCAAATGAAGAGAAACAAAAATGTTTGTAGGCTTAGTATGTCCTTTAGAAATGTTCATAATGATCAATACTTTTTTTCATGTTTTCACTGCTGCGACTCTTATTTCTGTATGCAGTACGCATTCTAGTAGCCACATGAGTGTTTTTCTTTTCTTTCTTTTTTTTATTTTGAGATAGAGTCTCACTATGTCCCCTTTGGTAGAGTGCTGTGGCATCACAGCTCACAGCAACCTCAAGCTCTTGGGCTTAAGCAATTCTCTTGCCTCAGCCTCCCAAGTAGCTGGGACTACAGGCACCTGCCACAATGCCCACTATTTTTTGGTTGTAGTTGTCATTGTTGTTTGGCAGGCTCAGGTTGGAATCGAACCTTCCAGCTCTGGTGTATGTGACTGGCGCCCTAGCCGCTGAGCTACAGGCACGGAGCCCACATGAGTGGTTTTTAAATTCAGCTAGTTTCTCCTTTTGATAAGTGCTTTAGTTAACGTTTCTGGTATGACATCTATATATAATGCCCCCAATGCTCACTGCCATAAGTTAACTTCAAATATATAGTTCAATAGCAGTAAAAATAAAATAAAAGGAAGATTATTAAGGATTTTCTGGCACTCTAGCAGGACATTGTTACTCTAGTCTTTTATCCTAACGTGACATCAGTGAATTAACATTTGAGCATGCACACTTAGCTCCCTCCTGGTACCCCATTAAAGTAATAAGAAAGGGATAAGGAAACTTACAAGCCACAAAAATAAAAGGGAAGAAAAGGAGGGTCAAGGAGTGATAAGGGAATTCAATGAAGGCAAGTCGATGATACTGCCTGGTGAGTGGAGGCGAGGCCTTTAGGTTAAAAAGGGATTTGCTCAAGGAAGGCACAGATTTGCTCACAGAAACAGAGAGACCTGGGACCTAGAAATCCGAAGTTCAATAGACAGTGGGATTGTGATGTGGGGCTTAAAATAAGCAAGTTGACCGAAATCTTCAGGCAAAAGAATAACTTCCTGTCTCCATCCCAGCATATCACAAAAATCCAAAGAAGACTTGTTTCCTTATTTCTTTATAGACATTGAACATGTAGGATAGAATCCAGGTGGTTGGCAAGGCTCCCCAGATTCACACTCCCGGGCCACTCGGCGCTCACAGCCAGCTCTTCTCTTGACCCCATTCTTAAATAACTCCAGGGGTCCACGGATCACTAGAAATTTGTATAAATAGCAACATGTTCTGGAGGAAACAGAGCAAGATGAAGAACTTTAAAAAAAACTTAGAGAGCACATTATAATTAATATTTTTTGAAGACTTGAAGTTGGAAAAATAAAGCTCCCATCAAACGGAAGAAGAAGCTGGCAAGAAAAAAAAAAAAAAAAAAAGAAAAAACTTTTGGAAGTTAAAAATAATGCATTAAAAATATATAAAGTATATAGTTAGAATATGAAACAGAAGAAATCTCTTAAAAATTGGAACAAATGGCAAAAGGGATAGAGACCCTGAGACAGAAGAGGTGGAAAGGCTGAATTTGGAAGTTTTGTGAGAGACTGGTAGCTGCATGGAGTCCTCTCCTTCCCAGGCTCAATCCTCTATCCATTCCTGGACTTCCCTGCAGTTCCAAGTTCTGGCAGATGAGATACACGCTCCTTTTTATACCTGAACACTCTCCGTGTTCTCATACGTGGTAGGTGGGTGCAGAGAATGCACTAAAAGGACACTGAGGCTGTGTGAGACATAGCCATGAGGTGAAAGGAGCCTGGGTCCCTGAGTCACTGACTGGCCCAGACCCTCACCTGTCCCATACCCTACCCGCTGTCTCCTCTACCAACTTGAGTTACTACGTCACATCAGTGAGCGACAAATCCTTGAGTTACATTACTAAGATTTTCGAGTGTTATAGCAGTTAGCGTACTCTGCTAATATGACTAGTGATGAATAAAAGTTCCAGGAGATGACAGAGAAAGAGAAAATTACTAAAGACATAATAGGAGAGAATTTCCCAGAGTTGAAAGACACAAGTCTTTATAGCAAAGGAGTCTGCAGAGAGACCACTGATGCAGATGAAAAATGTGACTAATGTCCAGAAATATCACTGAGAAATTTCAGAACACTAATGCCATAGGCTGGCTGAACTATGTACCCCCAGATTTCATATGTTGAAGTCCTAACTACTAATACCTTGGAATGTGACTATATTTGGAGAAAGGGTCTTTAAAGAGAAATTACATTAAGATGGGGTCACTAGGGTAGGTTATAATCCAATATGACCAGTGTTCTTTAAAGAAGAGGAAATTAGGACACAGACACCACACCCAGAGCAATAAGCATGTGAGGACACAGTGGCACATGGAGACGGACCTCAAAGAAACTGTGGACTTACCAACAGCCTGATCATGTCTATCTGCCATCAAGAATTGTGAAAAAATTTTCTACTGGTTAAACCACCCAGACTTCAATATTTTGTCATAGCAGCTCTAGAAAACCAGTACACCAAGAATGAGGGGAAGTAAGTTCATAAATGCTTTCAGAAAACAAAAGCAAAAGCAAAACAAGTGACCCCCTAGAGAATGAGAACCAGACTGACTTTGGATTTCTCATTAGCAACACTGGATGCTGTTGAGATTGAGCAACACTGGACAATGGAGCAATGTCTTCAAAGTTTGGAGGAAAATAATTTATCCTCCCACCTCAGCCTTCCAAAGTGTTAGGATTATGGGTATGAACCCCTGCTCCTGGCTAGAACATAATTTTAAATTCAGAATTCTATATTCAGATTAAAGACCAGTCAAATGTGATGGCAAAATAAAGGTACCATCAATCATGTAAGAACTCAGAATGTTTTACCTTCCACGCATCATTACTTACGGAAGGTATTGTGGACATACATTTCATCAAAGAAAAGCATTGTTGCAAAAGAGAGGAAGAGGCTGTAGATATAGAAGGATGAGCAGAAGGCACCAGGAGAGAACGGGTGGGGATGGAACTCAGCTTATAGGGTCTAGATGTTCAAGTATCGATTTGGCAGTGCAGGAACAAAATCCTTGGTTTCCCCAGTCTAAAGTCACCAGTTTTAGCAAATAAAATATTTGGGATATGTTTATACAAAAAATTATTTGTTATTTATCTGAAATTCAAATTTAACAGGGCCTACGTTCTATATGGCAACTCTAGCCTGGTCTGAAGGCACTAGTTTTTATATTTCTTATACCTTGCACAATGTCTGGCACACAATACTCATTAAGGGGTCAGTGAAATGTCATCCAGAAAGCTTCTGTAGTATAAAGATGACAGAGAATTAAAAAAAAAAAAAATCCAATTAAGAAACTGCAAGTTTCTCTTGAGGGGCTCAGCATTTATAGCTACTTCACACTCCTATGTCATTTCAGAGCCAGAGCATGATTTGACAGACACATCTCATAAAGTTGAGATTTGTTTATGCATGAACTTTTGCTTCATCAGCAAATCCTTCAACACACCAGGTCCATAATATATTGTGTTCGTTATTTCTTCTAAGCCTAACATTTGTGTTTTATATCTTTATGACACCGAATTTTATTTTGGGCATTATCTGTTGAAAATAAAATTTCTTGTATTGATTAATTCTCTCAAAATAACTTAAAAGCATTTGTGCTCTGGATTTGGAAGTTCTGCAAAAAAAAAAAAAAAAATCACAGAGACAAAATCTATTGATCAGTTGGGGCTAATTTTGGTGCACTGTTTGAAATGATTACAGTTCTACATTTTAAAGATAGATATTACAACAGAAACCTTATTGTGTTTATCCTTCAGCAATACATTTCTTGGCTTTTTCCTTGTGTTGATGATGTGGTAAGTGATAAATTAAAATTCACAGCTTATCAGTGTGACAGAAGATTAAAAATAGAGGAACTTAAAAACAAACCTTTATATTTCTGAAAATCTGAGAAATGCTTCTTCATGAATTTTTCATAGTCTCTGTTTTTTGTTTGGGGAAAAAAACCACATTTGATATGTATTTGATTGACTGTGAGACAAAAGTCAAGTTGGCCTAATTTAAAGTGACTTGCTCTTATCATACAATGTCATCTCCTATTTTCACCAGAGATAGAAGAAATCGAGTGAGAAAATTGAAAAATCATTTTAATGTTCCCCGAAGAGATTGTAACACGAGCTGGAATGTGCGGGTAATTTGTGAGGTAAAGTCAGCTGTGGAGTCTAATCATTTTCAAAGTAATTTTTGTGACTGAAATGTTCTAAAGCAAGAAAAGCTTTCTTTTTTTTGGAGACAAAAATGTGATTAGACTTCTTTAAACTTTGTTTCATTTGTAGCTGGAGTATTGAACAAGCATGACTTTTGCATGAAATACAATAAATAAAAGTGCAACTTTTTTTTTTTTTTGCCCCTTGTTGCTCCTTTAAAATTTATTTTGTGGAATGAATAATCTCGTCTTTCCCCTGAACGAAGGGCTGGTTCCGTTATTTTTTGGCTCACATTTAGGTAATTAGACTAATGTTATTTTAGTTCAAAATCAGCCTCGGTTCAAACATTAGAATATCTATTTCCCAACAACAATCAAAACATGAGTGTTAATTTTTCTCTTTTTCTCCTGCCGGGCCCTTGTTTTGGGATGGATAGGGTTTTGTCCTCTTTACCCTAATGATATTTCTCCTCTTTCCCCAGCTTGACTGTGTATTTTTTTTTTTTTATTAAGTCATATACATAGATCATGAATACATTTATGCCTTTGTGGGATTCAATGTGTTGATTATTTGTACAGATTGGAGTGCTTACATCCTACTAATTAACATAGTGTATTTGGAAAACAATACAGTCTTAAGTGGTGGGTACAGTCAGAACTTGTCACATAATTTTTAGGGCCCAGTACAAAATGGGTCCTAAAGCCCATTTAAAGCAGGTCCCTTGCTTAAAAAGTAGGGAAAAAAAAGTCTTTAAAAGTCTAATGATCTAATACATACCCACATACTTGAAATTTTCAAATCAAGTCAAGGTGGGGCTTGGGGAAGCGAAGATGTGGGGTGTGGGGAGCAGGAGGGGGTCAGCGATGGGGAGTTACAGTGTATGACACACTTGTGGTTGGGACACAACTATTAAGAGGGACCTTCCCTAACAAATGCAAGCAGTATAACCTAATTCTTTGTACCCTCAATGAACCTGAAATAGTAAAAAATAAAAGCCTAAAATATAGAACTTTTCCCTCTCTTTCCAAGTCTATCCCTTGACTTGTCATGGTCTTTTTGCTATTTAATGTCATTCCAAGAAAAAAAAATTCTAAATTGTCATTTATTTTATTGTTCACCTTTATATTTTGCAATATCAGTTTTCAAAGCAAATACAAGAGCATTTAACTCATGTGTACCATTCCTGAAATTGCACAGCCTGTGTTTTGAGCTGAGACTTAGTACATGTACAGAGCAGTGGAGACACTGCCCCATGCTAACTTCGCTGTTTTATTTCTCTTCTTGATCCATGGACATTCTGCTAACAACACTCTCTACCTTGAGCTCACTGCTGAGTAAGGCAAGATTGAAAGGAAAGGGAACGGCCCTTTGCCCTGTTTCTCCCTTTCCTTCCATGTCATCATTGCCAGTGTGAATTGTTAGCTAACTCAGAGAAGGTGAGATGAGTGAGAGAGAATAGGATAGGGCTCTGTGGCTGTTTGTGTCTCTTAGAACACTGTTGCCTTCCTTTTGTGTTCAAAGCAAATTCTAATTCACATGTAAAGCATGTCCTCTGGGGGCTGTAGGTAAGCACTGCTCCCTAGGTTATAGACCTAACCCCTTTGCCTTGTACTCACTGTGAGTCTGACTGTACTCCCAGGCCTAGTGAGTTCTCTGGGATTCTTTGTCATGGGGCATCACAGGCGCTAAGTGGAGTAGCAAAGAATGGCAGACACACATTGTCCCATTGGACTTCTAAGACAAAAGCTCCAGGACACAATTATCAAGAATTTCAATGTGTAAGGCATTAAACCAAGCATGGATGGGGGCCCCTTCTGAAAGCAGGGTCCCTGTACCTGCGCGGTGCTGGCCGTGAAATTGACCCTGAGTGCAGTGACCCCTCCAGGTGGCTGAATCAGACAGGCGTGCAGCTGGCTGCTGTGAGGTTCGCAGTGGTCCAGGGTCAGCTCTCGTGCACAGTTCCCTGCTCCCCTCAGGCAGCAACAGCACAACTACGTGTGTTTACTTTGCATCAACACAGCTCCCCAGTTTTCCCGTGGAGACAGCTGACCTTAGGGTGTCCCTGTTGGGGCATCCTTCCCCCTAGGCTGAAGGTGAAAGAGCAGAAACCTTTTGATTTTTTCTTCTCGGTGATCTGATAGGTCAGGGCTCACAGCACAGCACCCTCCTCTTCCTTGCAAAGTGCTCTCCCCAGACCTACTTTCTCAAGACTCTTTCTTCCCTATGGGTACAAGCCAATTTCATACTTTGATGTGGTTTTTGGATAATGTCTTGCAAATTGGCACATGCTTTTTTCTTCAAAAATCACTCGGTATCTGGTATACAAGGGCTGTTCGGAAAGTATCCAGCCATGGATGTCTGTGTTTTTCATACTCCAGGGCTGGAAACTTCTCAGACAGCCTTCCCGTGTTCTGTCTAAGCCCTCAGCTAACACCTCCAAATTAAGCCTTCAGCTTCATGTAAATTATTATACTGAATGCTAAGCATGCCATAGGGCACAGGGGTGTGTGTGTTAAATGGCTGGGCTTTTCAAGGCCACATAGAACTTGCACACCTATGAATCTGCTTCCAGAGAAAAACACGCTGCTAAGATTTTAGTCTGTCCTAAAGCACCTGAAGTGGGGGTGTTGATCAGAAGCGCACTCATTGGTCCGAGGAGTCTGGCACTTTATATTGCTTCAAACATTTTATATCGTTAAGCTATCTTCATAACTATTTGTATGGAAATCACATGCTGTAGGGAAAAAAAGTAGGATTCTGGGATTGTATGAGAGACACCTGCACATCTGATCTGGTTTCTCTGCTTCTTTATCTCCTCGAGGCAGTTACTAACCTTCTTAAATTCTAATTCCTCACCTGTAAAAATAGGACAATAATACCAACACTTTAGGGTTATTTGATGATATATGTGAAAATTCCAGAGACTTGCCTTGATGAACATTAGCAATTTGATGGAGGGTTTTAAGTTTATTTTATGGAAAGGAAAAATTGATATTTAGATTGCAACTGACAGCAGTCCCTTCTTTAAGGATATTGTCTTTGGTTGATCAAAAATGCTTATGATGGGCTATTTGTGTATGAAAACCACAGGCCTCAGGTATTGGGGAGAAGTCAAAGGGTTGAGGAGAAGAAGTACAGGGCCAGGACAATAGAGGAAGAGATTTGGAGTTTAACTCAAACAGGGCTGTAACGTCTCATCTGTTTCTATCTCCTACCCAAGTAAACCTACGTCTGGAGGTAGTGAGACAATGTTGATTTTATTAAAGATGTTGAAGGAAGGTGGGTGGGTATTGTAGGTGAACAGCATTCCATCCCAAATAGGACGGGAGATCCTCCCATCCCCAGACTCTAAATGGTGTGCATGAGTCCTGGGGTACTAGACTAAGGCCAGGCTGGCAAAGTTGCCCTAAACTCTCCTTGAATTTAGGCACTGGCTGTGGCAGCAAGAGGCTGGGGGATATCTTGGTCTGGAAAAATGTTCGGGAAGGAGGACAGAAATGCTATGAGGCTGATACAGGAGGGTGGGTGTCTCTTGATGAGATTAGCAGAGGCAGGCAGCTCTGGGCTGCTCAAGCCACTATATCTCTTTCTCTCTCTGCAGTGACAGTGGCCTCTGTTCTTTAGGGGCACACAGATACCCAGATTCCTAGCCCTTTCTCTGGCCTCGCTGAAGCAGCTATGGTGGAAGCAGGGCTGCCGGCCACCTCTGGGTTGTGACTGAAATGCTGTGGTGGGAGAGGTGAGCTTGTGCCAGGGACTTGCCTCCCTGGAGGGTAAGTTCCTCCTGGAAGAGACAGGAAGCTCAGGGAGAGGACGGCTAGCCCCATCCTCCCTCAGTAAGGGGATAGTTACTGCTCGTGTGCTGGTAGTTGCAGCTGTGGGCCAGGTGGGTGAGTGAGTTCTGGGAGCAGTAGCTGGATTATCAGAATGGCACAGCTTTTCAGATCTGGAGTGGAGGGTGAGCAACCTAGCATGATTTCCCAGTCCACTGCAATGCCCTCTGGGGGTGTCCAAATTCCTGCCCCTCCTGCCGTCAGGGTTCATGTGTGTAAAGGAGCTCTCCTGCAGTTGGGCGTGCAGCACTTGCAGCAGGGATGTGGACCACCAAGGTCCTCTCGCTCACCCTTTCCTCTCAGCGCCAAGTCCCTCGGGGCTCGTGCTGATCTCTGCTGGGTTGGCCTCTCACTTCCCTCTCCCTCTGTGTACAAGGTGTTTCCCACGCGCTCTCCAACACACTCAAGTGTTTGCTCAATATTCCATTCCAGGTATGATTTTCCATTTGTAATGTTGGTTCTTCTTTCTAGGGAGTGTGGGTGTTGGATGGCTCTAGTCAGCCACCTTGAACCAGACTCTACACTTTGACTTCTTGAGTGTCCTCACGGTGTGCGGCCTCTGGGCTTCCCCCAGCATGAGTGACCCAAGGGAAGCTGAAGTGTTTTTTGTGACTTAGCACCAGCACTCACATGCCATAACTTTTGCTATGGTGATTGCCCAGATCATCTGCAAGATAAAGCAATAAGGGACTACTCAAAGGTCTGATTATCAAGAGGTAATATTGTGTCCAATGTTGCTAACCTTTAGTTTCTTCACCTTTGAAATGCAGATGATAATGGCAGCTATCTCTTAGAGTTTTAAAGATACATGTAATATTTCAGATATTAGCACTTAGTAACCAACATTGGCAAGCTCTTTTTTTCTAAATGTAAGTTTTCTAAAAAGGGTTTTGGAAGTGTGGAAGATTATGGGCATTTCTATTTAATAGTATAGCTATCCTGAGTTGTAAGAGAACCTTATGTGTATACTCAACAAATGTTAGCTATTTTCATTATTATTACTAGTTATGATGGTATTATTACTTATATTATAGAACTTGCCTATCTTTCTTAACATTTGTTCCTGGGAGTTCCATAGATAATTTGTTGTTGTGAGCATCTTACATCTGAAGTTCATTGGGAAGCTATCTAACGGCACCTCTTGATTAAACTACATTTAGCACATTATGACCTAATAAAATATTCTGATAGCTAGACTGCCTCATTACATGTCACAGAAATTAAAAGCACAGCTTCTAATATAAATGTGCTGTTTTTAATGTGCTGGCAGAGGACTTTTCCTGACGGGGTCAGCAGAATACAGAACATGCTTGCTCCACAATCACCTCAGGCCAATTCACATTCTGAGCCTTTTTGAGGTTGCAGAGGTGCAGAGGGGCACATTATATTTACTTTCAGTCTCATGAAGGTAGAATACAGACACTGCAGGAAGACAGTCTACACCTGTAGGAATAATTTGGTTGTAAGGAGCAGAAATTCATTCAAGCTTGCTTTAGAGTATGTACGTTTATTTTAAATGTTCAGGAGAGCCTCACAATTTTACAAAATGCAACTAAGGAAATAAGTCCCATGAGACTGGAAATTCATCAGGTCGTCTTTGTTTCTGTTTTTTTTTTTTACATGGTCTTCAGCTCTCATTTCAGGACTTGTGTGGTCGTTCTCTTCAAAGAGGGTCCACAATGACTGCTCTCCCAGTACTCCTTCCCTTATGTAATCTTTCCCCATTGAGTGTGGCTGGCCTTATTGACCCATTTCTAAAGTTGGAAGTAATTTCAGGTTTGGTTTGTAAATGAAAAATAAAATCCCAATCCTCTTGCCATCTGAATAAACCCTCTGTTGGCCAAGGGGGACCCCAGGAAAACCTTAAAACCATGTTTCTGACCATGAATGGAAGGGAGGTTGGATGTGCCTCATTATACTCCCTCCCATTTGGAGTTTGGATACAAAAATTGGCAAGCATTAATATTAAAACAGAGATCATAAGACTGACAAAACAGACTCTGTGACAATAAGATACTAAAGGATCTAAAACCATGCAAAGCAAATGTTAAATCACACCTGCAGATCATTAATTTGCTTAACAGATCACTTGAGTCTGTATTTTGTGGCTTGTCTCTGATTAACAGACTTCCTCATTCTAACTTAAAACATTGTAAGCCCTTAGACAATTACAAATCAAAGAATCTTCAGACTCATCTATAATCTATAAGCCCCTACCCCGCACTTCAAGATGTCTCACTTTTTTTTTTTTTTTTTTTGCCAAACAAATGTATTCTTTCCAAGTATTGATTTATGATTTTACTTGCAATTTCTATCTCTCTAAAGTGTGTAAAACTAAACTGTGACCCAATTGCCTCAGGGTCACTTACTTAATAATTCAAAGAGGCTCTCTGGCCATGGTAACTCATGTTCAGCTCAAAATAAACCTCTTTGAATTATTCTATAGTTTTTTTTTTTCTATTAGCACATTAAAAAATATAGTGACTTCAATCACAAAGAGAAAACAAAGTATGTGTGCTTTCTCTCTCTCAGATCACCTGTGCTGTGGGGAGCAGAGCGCCATGTTTTGAGTAGCAACATGGACAGAGGCTCGTGTGGTGTGATGGGGACCTGAGGTCAAATAGCTTCAGAGACATGGTGGCCCTTATCTGAAAACCCCCCAGTAACTAAAGCCTGTCAATGAGAATATGAACTTCAAGGTGTGTCCCTTATCCACAGTTGAGACATTAAGTCTTGAGATGGTTGCAGCCTCAGCTGACAGTTTGATTATAACCTCACAAGACATTTTGAGCCAAAATTACCTTCACTGCTTTGTAGTTTTAAGCTGCTTATATTTATTGTAATTTGTTAGGCAGCAATAGGTAAAGAGTGGAGATTTTAGAGCCTGGAAGTGGGGTGCTGCCAAGATGAAAACCTAAAATTGGGAGTGGCTTTGGAGCTAGGCACTGAATTTGGGTGTAGTGTTAGTGAAATTCTAAAATATCTTTAAGAAGTTGGTCATAGAAACTAAGGGTGAGTGCTGGCAGTAAACTGAAAAAAGGAGAAAAACTTGTTATGGAGTGGTTAAAAAAAAAAAAAAGGAACATTTTTGCCCATGGTAATGTGGAAAACAGAAAATGTGCTTCATAAGCTGAATGATCTAGTTAGGGAGGTTTCCAAGAAAAGTGTTGAAAATGCTATCTGGTTTCTTCTTGCCACTTATAGTAAAATGGAGAGAGAAGAATTAAACTGTTATGAAAAAAGGAGCCAGGACTTGATAGTTTTGAAAATTCTCAGTCTTTCCAGTCGGCAAATGGTGCCAACATTTTAAAGAATGGCCTTTGATTAAAGATCAAATCTAGAGCACTCTCAGGAGCATGGCAGTCTGAAGATAAAGCAAAGGATGTAACTGTCAAAACTTGTGTTAAGATCTTAGAGAGATCAAAGGTCATGTCTCTGGACACTACTATAGTCACACAAAAGGTCCTTTAAAGGTATTAATGGTGTGTCTCATAGATCCTCTGATTAAAAAGGAATACTGGTTTTAGAAAGCTTAAGAACAATACCCCTCAGCTATCTCAGCCAAGGCTGGGGAAAAGGAAGAGCTTACTTTAACATTTGTGACTATAGATTTTGTATGATGGAATTAACACCAAAATGTTTCATAGGAGATCTACAAAGTTCTTGAAAGAGTTATATACGCAGACACGTCACTAGCTAAGACCCTGGGAAACAGGATTGAATGAGGAGTGATCTTTGGACCTCATAATTCTCTTGGAAGGAAAGGGTCCATAGTTGTGGCTCAGCTACAAACACTTGCTACCTTTCACAACAGGGAAGGAAGACTAGGGGGTGGGAATAGAAGCTGGGAAAGGTGGAGTGAAGCCAGGGAAAATTATCCCAAAGTCTTGAAATCTAGTCAAGGAACTTCCAGCATTTACCCAGTTGGATTTCAGAACTACCATGGACCAGTGCCTTTTGTGTCCAGAGCATTTTCTCCCTTTTGACAGGGTTGTGTATGGTGGTTTTCCAATGCCTGTCTCCATTTTATGGTGTGTGTGTGTGTGTGTGTGTGTGTGTGTGTGTGTAGAGGAGTAGGACAGATAATTGTTTCTTTAATTTCAGGTCTATAGGTCAAGAGGTCTTGGATTTGTGCTTAAGGAACTATCCCTGAGAAGCCTCATCACTTGGCCCTAATTTAGGGGACAGGAGTCTGAATTTTGAGCTGATGCTATAAACTTAAGGAATGAAACTCTTGGGGGCGTGGAGGGAATTTTGCATGGGGGAGAGATGTGAATCACTGGAGGCCGTAGGGCAGACTGCAGTAGTTAGCGTCCAAGATGGCTCCTGCTGATTCTAGCTTCCTGTTACTCATCCTTGTGTGAGCTCCTCCCATGGACTGTGGGCTAGACCTAGTGACTCGCTTCTGAATATAATATGGAAATAGTGATAGGCTGCCACTTCTGGGGTGAAAGGCAACTTTGACTTCCATCTTCGGTACCTGCTCTTTCCCTTTCTGGGGCCACTGGTACTACGAGAAGTAAGCTGCCTTAGTGAGTAGACCTTTGGAGAGGTCCACATCATACTACAAGGGACCAAGCTCCTTAAGGGGTTCAGCCCACATATTAAAAAGCCTGCAAACAGCTGCATGAGTGAACTTGGAAGCATACCCCCTCATCCCAATTTAGTCTTCAGACATCTGCAATCCCAGCTTACAGCTTGACTACAACTTTATGAAAGATCTGAAACCAGAATCAACCAGCTAAACTGCTCTCAGATTTCTTACCCTCATAAGTTGTGAAGTAATAATTGTTTGTAGTTTTGAGCCACTGAGTTTTGAGGTAGTATGTTATGCATCAACAGACAGCTAAGACATTCTGTTTTGGTTTCTGCAGTGGCTTCTCTGCTGACTCATCTGTATTACATGAGGTTGCCTTGCTTGCTGACCATGATTCACTGACTCACTCTCAGGGTCTCCATTTCAATTTTTGGAGAGACATCTTGTTTTTTTTTTTTTTTTGAGCAGAGTCTAATTTTGTTGCCCTCAGTAGAATGCAATGGCATCATAGCTCACAGCAACCTTAAACTCTTTGGCTTAAGCGATTATCTTGTTTCAGCCTCCCAAGTAAATGGGACTATGGGTGCCTGCCGTGATGCCTGGCTATTTTTAGAGATGAGGTCTTGCTCTGGCTCAGGCTGGTCTCGAACTTGTAAGCTCAGGCAATCCACCTACCTCGGCCTCCCAGAGTGTTAGAATTACAGGCGTGATGCACCATGTCCAGCCTGGAGAGAGAATCTTAATTGGTCTGGTCTGGGTCAGATGTCCCATCCTGGTTCTATTTCCTACACTCAAAAGTGGTGGGATAGGAAGTAGGTAGACCTGCCTTTCCCAGGCTGTTGTAGGGTATATTCTTATAAAGACAGTAGAAAGGAAATGGTGAGCTTTTCTAGAACTGCAGCTTTGTGAAGTGGTTCCCAGCGCTATTTTTGTACCTGGCAAAATTAACTGTATTATTTATAACAGTGGATTCAGGGGCTTTAAGATACTTAGAAGATTCATTAAAAGTGCCGTAAGAGGCTATGGCATTACCAGTGATACTTTCAAAAAGTTACACATACAAAATGGAAGAAGTGAACTCTGGGTGCAACTCAGCAGTAATTAGTAAAGCTATTTTCACAGCATTTTTGCTAAGGGAGTTGAGCTGATCATATTTTTTCAAGGTGCAGCAACACAGATGATAACTGGAGCTGTCTGGTGAACACATTGGGTGACTCCTCCGGGGAGATGTTCTCATTCATCCAGAATGATTCAGGAGCCCGTTAGGAAAGAATTGGCTCGCAGCACCACTGTTATGGAGAAGGAGGGCTGCTCTGTATGCCCAGGGGCACCATGAGTTACTGCTAACATTTTATGTTTCATTGGTGCTTTCTAGTGGCAAACTGCAGTGATTTTTTTTTTAAGAGTAGGTTGAATTCAGAATTCTATTACAGTAATAAAAGATTGTCTCCTTGAAGGCCTTTTTCTTTTCTCTTTTCTGTTTTGTTAGAACTACCCGACAAAGCACAGTGACTTGTATGTTCTAGGGAGAATTGTAAATTGTACCCTTAAAATAAAGAAAAACGACAAACAAAACTATGTGTATGTTTTAGCTACAGAAAAATTAAGGTGAAAGACAACTTGGGTAAAATATTTAGAACAAAGAAGACTAAACACATGATGGTATTAAAATGGTTTTAAGTCTACTTGTACAGTAATACCCACCTGTACTAGACCAGCTAGCTGTTTGTGTGCTCTTGCTGCTGAAGCACACACAGCGAGGTCCAGGTGCTTGTGACTGTGAATGTGCATATCTGCCCCCCATTCTCTGGGATATTGGGTTAGGTATTAGGAGTCCTAATTCCTTCTTGGCTCCTAGAAATCCTAAGAGGTGGCTGTGAGGATGTTGGACCTGATAATTTGATTCCCAGACACAGATTTATAACTCTTTAATGAAGAAGAAAAAAGAATTTGATCTGCATATTGACTGAGGGTTCTGGGAAACCAAGAAGTTACTCTGAGGTGGGAGGCAGTGGAAGGAATGAGTCCCCTACAACGCTAGGCAGGCTGGAAGTGTGACACAGTGGGGATGTCACCTGAGTCAACCCTTGGCCAGCCTCCTGGGAGCTTAGTTAGTTCCTGCATAGAGGTTTTGTAAAATTTGAAGAGCTAGTCTGGGTTTTGGGACAAAAGGATCAGTAATCATGTAGATGAAAGACTATTTATGAGTAGTTGAGAAAATGTCATCTTCTTTGATGTCCATTTATGGTAGAAGATATAGTGAACAAAGCAGGTGGTGTTGGAAGATTTACAAGAAGACTGGTTCAGACAGCAGTCAGCCTGAGCTTCACAGGTCCAGGAAAGAGGTTATGGGTAGGCGTCAACCAACCACACACCATCCTGTCCCTCTTACTGATTATGGTGGTGTGATCCAGTTCCTTTCCAAAAAGAAGTTGTGTCAATTCCAGGTAGGGGCTGGTGGAAAGAATAAAAGGAGGAGTTGAATAAAAACAACAAAACAAAACAAAAAACCAAGCAGAACAAAAAAGAAATCCTTGAACTGTGACAAAAAATACTTTTAATAATATCATCCAAGCCTTTACATTTGTCCTTTTGGGAGCTGATATGGTCTACGGAAAGAATGGTTAGTCTTGTCTGTGGAAACTTGCTGTAGTTCTAATTAGAAACCACACATTCTCATTCAATTCACCAAAAGATCCTGATTTAAAATGTGTCTCTAAGAGGGATTTGCTGCAAGGTTGATATTCAAATTTGCAATACTGGCATGAAGTAACAATAGGGCCAATCAAAACATGCAGAGCAGGTGGCTCTTGGAGGTACTAAGTAGGCGGCCTTTACATGGCTGAGCAGGATTGGCCTTTCTCACCCCATCAGTGGCTTCTTTCAAGTTTCTTATCATTGCAAACCCCATGGGCTCCAACAATTTTTTCTCAATGGCTATAAAATTCTCACTCTTTTTCTTGCCAACATTACAAGAGAATTTCTGCTTCAGGGAAAGAGGTAGAGAGAGGATGGTTAGACTGCACAGCCAGGTCAGTTTCTCCCACTCCTACTTTTCTGCCTGCTACCTGCCCAGGACTTCTGCCTGGTTTCTTTTCCTCTTTCAAGCTGCCTGCACTCAATTCATCCTTTGGATTTTTCCAAGACTGACTTGGAGTGGGACAGAGATTTTTTCCTCCATTGCCTTAGAAAGCAAGCACCCAGGTCCTCAAGGCTTTTAATGGCTTTGCTGATTATCATACAGCCTTTTCCACCAAGAAGAGCCCAAGGCAGCCTTCTTTTCCCTGTCTCCACTCAGCCGCACATCAATTTCCCCATCTGTTTTCTGTTGCTGCAACAATGCTGTGAGAAAACCACCCCAAAGTCAGCGTCTAGAACCAATACATTTATTTAGCTCTTGACTTTGGAGGTGAGCTGGGTGGTTCTTTTGGTCATGATTGGGGTGATTCATGTAGCTGGGCTTGGACCGCCATTGTCTGACTAGGAAGGCCTTAGAAGGAATGGTTGGGGCACGCTGGCTCTGTTTTGTTTCTTATCCCCAGTAAGCTAGCCTGACTTTGTTCTCATGGTAGAGGCAGAGGAGTTAAAATATAAGTGGAATCATGAAAGTGCCTTTTTGTGCTTTTACTTGTTGTCATCCCAATGACAAGTCACTGGGTTGAGCCCAGAACCCAGACGTGGGATAGAATGTCAGGCCCAGAGCAGGAAAGCAGGACACAGTTACAGGTCAAAGGCAGGCATACGAGAAGATGCGTGTGTCTCTGTGTGTGTGAAGAATTAATGTTATCAAATCTCTCTACCAGGGATTTTCAACCAGAGTACCACAGCGCACTGGTGTGCCATGAGAAGATCTTAGATGTGCCCTGAAAAAAATTTAAACATCATTAATTAAATTATTTTCAAAAGAAGTTTAAAGCACAATAAGTGTATTTTTTTTTAACTCTTCTTTTTGATCAACATAATTTAAGTGTGCCGTGGAAGTTTAATTATAGGTTCAAGTGTGCTGTGAGATAAAAAAAGGCTGAAAATACAGCTCTGTAGTCTTTTTTCTCATTTTCTTGATTACTTAGATGAGGGGTCACCTTTTACCCTTTGCTCATGCTCAGTCTTCACTAGATAGCCCAAAGGGAGATTCCATTAAATCTAGATTTGATTTCTAGATGTATCCTTCATTAGGAAGTTTTAGCTTAAATTTCCTAATAATTCCTTATTAAAAACAGTAAGTTGAATAATGGTAATAATAATTATCAAATTCTTTCTATGTAACAGACATCATTGAGGTTTTTTTAAAAACCAGTATTTTGTCATCATTTAGTCCTCACAATCATTGTTTTAGGAATTGCTATTCTTATGTAATGGCTGAGGAACTAAAGTTAAAGGAATGTAACACTGTAATAACTGAGATCTGGACAATTAGTGTTATGGAGAATACCATCTTCACACGAACAACACAAGCCTACATTAACAGTCTGCATTTATATGGATCTGAAAGTGATACTCTTAGCTCTGCCCCAAACTATACCCCTTCACCCCTCAATACTATGATATGCTTGTTGGTTTTACTTTTACATTATTATTATTTTTTGAGACAGGGCCTCACTTTGCTGTCCTCAGTAGAGTGCCATGCGTCATAGTTCACAGCAACCTCAAACTCTTAGGCTCAAGAGATCCTCTTGCCTCAGCCTCCCAAGAAGCTGGGACTATAAGCACCTGCTACAACAGTTGGCTATTTTTAGAGATGAGGGTGTCTTACTCTTGCTAAGGTTGGTCTTGAACTTCTGAGCTCAAGCAATCCACCAGACTCAGCTTCCCAGAGTGCTAGGATTATTTTCTTATTTTGACATTTTTTTCTACATTTATGGTAACACAAATGTAGTTTAGCAAGTTGGAGGATAGAGAAGAGAGAGGGGAGGGGGAAGGAGGGAGGGCGATTGGTGGGAAGAGAGAGCAATTGGCAAGATCTCACCTAATGTGCACAATGTGAGGGTGTTCAGCACAGGCCCTGGGTGAAGGGCTCAACTACAACTTGAACTTTACCTTAGAGTTGCAAACAAGATAACCTAAACATTTGTACCCTCATATTAATTTGAAATAAAAAATAAAAAAAATTTATGATAACATGCAGAACTTAATAGGGTATAAAAATAACATAGTAGAGGGTATAATTTTCTCTCTGTCATCTTGCAGGAAGTATACAAGGTGGGTAAAATTAAGGTTATTTTAATAACCTTAATAAGCTTACTTTTGTAAGTAATATGTAAAAACCATCAGTACTATCCCAACATGCTTCAACTCAAAGCATCTATCACAATAAGACGATTAGAATTCATGTAAAATAAGTTTCTTAACTCTGTGATTTTCCAGATTTTCTTTATTTCCTTATTTTGAGACAGGGTCTTGCTCTGTCACCCTGGCTAGAGTGCTGTGGCATGTTCATAGCTTACAGCAACTTCAATCTCCTGTACTCAAATGATCCTCTTGCCTCAGCCTCCTGAGTAGCTGGGACTACAGGTTCCTGCCATAATGCCTGGTCAAATTTTTTCTTTTTTTTTTGTAGAGACAGGTTCATGCTTTGGCTTAGGCTGGTCTCAGACTCCTGACCTTGGCCTCCTATAGTTCTGAAATTACAGGTGTGAGTTGCTGCATACATCTTCTAGATTTTCTTTTTATATGAGATTGTCTTGGGTCTTAATGAAATTTAGTTCAAATGCACAGTGAATACCAAAAGAAGTTCTCTAAGAACCAACCTGATGAAAATGACATTATTAAAAGAGCTGTAAGTGTGCCACTGAAATTAAAGTTCCAGATTATGAATTTTTATCACTTTTAAAATCCAAATTATTTATTTATATTTTAATAATTTTGTGAAGGAAGTCTAACACAAATGTGCTGTTTTTCTGCTTTTTGTACTATGCACACTGCATATTTTATTCATTTTTTTGATGAGTAGGTCTCAGTTTACCATTATGAATAATTTTTGTTTTATTTGCTAATACAGAGTTTCCCTCAGAGGCTGTGTAGGTCTGTTTGATTAATTACCTTAGATTTGTAAAATAAGTTCTGGTGATTCTCTTGCCTGTATTTTATCTTTCTTACTTCAGTCTAGTCCATTTGACAATGCCCTTTTTCTTGATCCTTTTAATCTATAGTTTTTGTTCTATAACCCCTATTTCTGCATCAATCATGCAAACATCCAAGGTAAGTAGATTAAATTGTATATTAAATTGCAACTCAGTAGCCCTTTTCCCAAGAATTTTAGCCCCATACTTCTCCTGAAAATATAACAAATGATATTTATTTGTTCATTTAATATATTTTGGATGCCAGAACCATATTTTATTATCTCTAAGATGTCAATTTTTGTACAGATCACTGTTTTATGGGCTACTAGGAAAGAAAAAAAATTGCTTATTATAAGGTACAGCCCCAATTTAGAGATATTAAACCATGTAAAAGTATAAGTTTCGTGTGAGCTGAAATATGTTAGGTATGTGAGATAATGTTCTGGATGATGGAGGTCACACCAGTGATCAAAGCAGACTGTGTCCCTCCCCTCATGGGGCTCACCGTTGTAATGGCAGGGGCCAAGGATGATGTCCGGTGATAATTAGTGCTCTGAAGGAGAAACAAAGACGGGCAAGGGGAAAGGGGGGTGTTCTCTTCATGTAGAATAGTCAGGAAGTCAGGGACGGCATCTCTGGGAAGGGGGTATTTGAGCAGAGACCAGAAGGAAGAAATGGAGTGAGCCATGGAAGGTGGGAGAAGATAACTGCAGAAAGTGGGAACAGTGAGTGCAGAGGCTCTGAGATGGAAAGAAACATGTTTGAGGTGTTGGGGGAATAGCAAATAGGTCAGCCTGGTTCCAGAGGAAGAAATGAGGTAGGAGCTGACATCAGAGGTGATGAGCTCCAAATTAGGTCAGGCTGTGTAGACCCGGCAAGAATGTTAGATTTCTCTCTGTGATGGATAAGCAAGCTGTGCAAGGGTTTTGAGCAACGAAGGGACATGATCTGATTATATTTTAACAGACACATCGTGACTACTGTGCGGAAAAAGACTCAGGAGCAAGGGGGTGGAAACAGGAAGATCTGTTAGGAGGCAATTGCAATTATCCAGATAGGAAATGATGGAAGCCGAGACCGGGGTAGCAGTGACGGAGATGGTGCAAAGTAGTTAGATTCAGGGTATAGTTTGAAGGTCAGTCTTGCAGAGTTTGTTGGCAGATTTGATAATGGAGTTTGACTGAAAGAGAAGAGTCAAAGGTAACTCCGAGGTGTTTGGCCCCAGAAGCACTGGAGTTGATATTCATTGAAATTGGGGAAAAGCAAAGGAGAAAGAACAGAACGGAGTAAGAAGAAATGAAAACTGTGGCTTTGTACAGCTTATGTTTGAAATAGGCAGGGGGCTACGTGAGTCTGGAGTTCATGGGAGAGTGTCAGACCAGGCAAGTAAGTCTGGGAGTCAGGAAAAAGAAATGCACAAAGGTGTCGATTTCTATTCCTAGACTGGGTAAAGAACTAAGAATTGGATTTGTCAACACAGCATTTGTGAGACAGAACGGATTGGCGTGGGTTCAGGGAAAGGGAGGAGAAATAAGGGAAGCAGTCCTTTCAAGTGGTTTTATTGTAAGGGGGGGGCAGAAAAATGGGATGACTGCTACTTCTTCACATATGTTTGAAACCTTTTCAATTACTTTAAAAATCATCTGGTTGGAAGATAGCAACAAAATATGTTGGCTGCAGGGTACATTAATTCACTGCTATCACATCTCAAAAGACTTTGTCAGGAAATGAAATAAGCTCAAATATACTTTCTATTCAAACAAAAACCACATGTTCTTTAGAGTGTACATTGCTTTTTGAAAATTAGGGTAGCATTGAAGGTATGAGAAAAGATTTACAAATATAGGGTCTTAGAGTGTTGACCACTTTGTACATGAGAAATCTCCACTGTAGTCTAAGTGGGGGTTTGTGTCCACGGGTGCCTAACTATTAACACACGCTGGGGTTTCAGATAACCTTTGTATGTACTGATAGTTCAGACACTGCCTGCCTGAAAGGGTAGCTGCAGATTCAATATGAACACAGAACAGCTACAAATAAAGGAAGATTCCAATGTGAAATTTGTGCCAGGCATTCAAAAAGTTATACTTCTAGAGTGGATAGCCGTAACCTTTGGAAAATGTCTCTGAAAATTGAATAATTGTGCTTCAGTAACCTGCAACATCCCCAAGGTAGAAATATCTGCTAATGTAGAGTTCCAGAGGTGTTCTGGCTGGATACCCCCCAACACTGTGATCTCAAGGCAGGATGACAACCTTACTACCTCAAGTTTCCTCAAACTCTGGTAACTGTATCTCTAGGGGGTGTTGGGACAGGGTACCATGATTGTACCTCCCTAACTTTAGACTGTCGTCCAGGCAGTTTATCTTATCCTGGTCTGCCTCCCCTGGCCCCCACCCAGCCTTTTATTCTTTCTTTTTTTATTTTTCTGCCAGACATACCATTTATGTCTCAACTCTAATCCTGGGCTACATAAAACTTATTTGCCTTTGAGGTTTCTCATCCCTCATGTAAATCAGTGGATGGGAAGAGAAACAGGGGTTGTGGCTCAATTTCTCATGTCAGAGGGATTTAAATCTCGTTCCCAGGCTAGCTGGGATCCTTGGGTGCACATGTGGATTCTGGAGAGGGAGAGATGCTGTGAGTATGAGTTCTTTGTGTTTTCTCCTCCTTACCCATAATATTGTAGCTCAAGCCTTTGGAGCAGGAGGGAGAGAGAGTGAGAGAGAAATAGAATTCACATTCTCTAAGTCACCTTAAAAACCTATTTTAGGGGCTTGAATTGATGGTGAGTGTTTCTGAGACCTGGAAAAATAAGCATAATGTCTGTCATTACGTGTGTGTGTATGTGGGGGTGTGCATGGGTGTGTTGTGTATGTGTGGATGTTTATCTGTGCCTCTATGTATGTGTGTATGTGTGTGTGTGTATGTATGTATGTGTGTATGTGTCCATGTGCATGTGTGTATATACATATGTGTGTATGTATGTGTATGTACATATGTGTGTATATGTTGTGTATGTGTATATGTGTGTGTGTCTGTGTGTATGTGTGTGTATATGTAAATGTGTGTATGTGTTTACATGTGTGTACATGTGTCTATATGTGTGTGCGCATACACACGCGTGACTGCTTGCTGGTCTGGAAAAAACTTTTCAGTTTCTTTTGCCTTGAAAATAAATCCCTTGACTGATTTTGTTCTTGGAACTTGGAGAGTTCAGAAGGGTGGGGAAGGTGTTGGAGTTCCCTTTAGAATTGCTATTAAAAAGCCTTTGCGGGGTGGTGCCTATGGCTCAAAGGGGTAGGGCACCGGATCCATATACCAGAGGTGAGGGGTTCAAACCCAGCCCCCAGCCAAAAACTGAAAAAAAAAAAAAAAAGCCTTTGCGTACAGATTATGATGCTACCGACGCGCACCGCTGGCATCGCTGGCATGTCAAGTGTTTGGTGACTGCTTTGTTCTTCTCAGCAGCAGGGGTGAGTCTGAGCCGAGATATCCCCGCTACACCCGGGACCCCCATTTGTGAAATGGTTGGCTGCTTCGGGGAGGAAGGCAAGGGCTGGAAACCATTTTCTCCTTGCAGTGTTAAGAGCTCCTTGTGGACGCTGCTGCCAGAGGGATGATGAAAACCTCGCAAATTACTGTTCATCTGGAGCAGCTCCTAATGTGCTTTCCTACAGAGGGGAAGTGGGGGAAGAACACGAGGCTGCGCCCCGCGCTCTGCGCCCCTCCACCTGCTGGGCTGGGCCACGGGATGGCTGCTGGCAAACCAGCACATGCGGCCACAGGAAGCCCTAAAACCTTACGCTGTAAAATATTAGAGAAAGCTGCGGATTTAGCTTTCTTTTGATTAGTTCTTTAGATCTCTACTTCAGTAGCTTTGCTGAAGGGCCAGAATCAAACCAGAGATATCCCCGGAGCCCGTTTAAGGACTATCCAGTGTTTACTTAATATTTTAAAGATAAAAACACTTGGAACGCTGAGCACTCCAAAAGAACAAAACCTATTTATGGACCCTGAGGGCATTTCACCTTTAAGACAGCCAGGCTGTCAGGAAACTGAAGAAGTCTTTCATTTTTATAGCACAAGATAAATTATGGGCTAACTCAGCTTCCGTGGGTATCTTTTAACTCTTTCTGCTTTGGTTCTTGCATTTGAAGGATTACCTTTGGAGAAAATACTTCCTTTTCATTCGATAACTTCTAACACTTTTAATTTCGAATTTTTTAACAAAAGAAGACAACCACATGTACTTTGCCGCAATACAGGGCTTGAAACAGAAACATAAGAGTTGCCATAGATTTCTCCCTGATTCAGAATCAGAAAACCCTTATTTCCTGCTGGCTTTGTTTGTCTGGTGGTTATGTTACCTCTGGAAAATCTTAGCTATGCCAATTACTAGCTGTGCAATGGTGGACAAGCTACTTAAGCTTCTTGCTAGAGCTTGTGTGTGTGTGTGTTTTAAATCTGTAACATAAGGAGAGTTAATAATACCTACCTTTCTGGGCTCTTGTAAGAATTAAGACACAAGGCAGATAAAGCCCCTAGCCCAAAGCTTCCCTCCTTATACATGATCAATCCATGTTAGATGCTACTAGGACTGAAAAGCAATCATTTAGTTTTATTTTAACTCTATTTTCTTTACTTTTAAAGTGGAAACAAAAGTATACATCAGGTAGAGATGTTGTAAGGTTTCAATGAATGTGACGTGTGAGTACTTTGTATACTAAATGACATATAAATGTCATTACATTTATATGTCATTTATTACATGATTACAAATGCACGGTACATTTGTAATCATAATGGATTTTGAAAGCTGGCTGAAGAGGATGGGTAAATAAAAGAAGAGAAAAAAATAGAGAAGATAGCAGGAAAGTTGGGAGCTAACTCATGTAATGATTTGCATGTTATTAGAAGCAGAAGAACAGAATTAAAACTTCTGCCCAAACCAAATCAAACCAAAACCCAAACCCCTATTAAAAACATAACAAATAAGGAACAGCCCAGCCATACCAGTTGTTCCTCTCTGTCTTAAGGATACATTCAGAATAGCGTTCTTCTCTGGAGAGCTTCTGGTCTGTGCTTCTCCTTCTAATATTGTTATGAAAAGGATGTTGTGAATACAGAGTGAACCCAGCTGCTGGAGAACATCCCACTTGCCTTTCTATTTCATCCCAGAGCCCCTTCTCTGGCCCAGCGTGGCTCCCTATGCCCTGGGCAGGCTCCAAGTCGTTTTAGTAATAGTAATGCCGCTGTTTCTATTATATTGTAAAGTAGGAATGAACTTAAAGAGTTAAATTCGAATCAGTAAATCACTAAAGTCTTTCTTTTAAGCAAGAAAGAAAAAGTATGTATGCTACGTCCTTGATATATGAGACCTTACAGGAATGTGTGTATAGAAAGAGGGTGTTTGAAAATGCAGACAGAGTTTAATAAATGTTATCTATGTATTACTTTTTGAAGTTGAAGTAAAGTTACTGTTACTGATCAAGCATACCTAGACACGCTACACTCATTCTTTTTACCTGCAGTTTGCATACTTTTTGGGAATGAACAAATTTATTTTCAATGAGATTGCTTAAAATGTGTATACATGTTTTTGGCACTCCTGGTACATGTGTCTTTTCCCTGACCTGTCTTAAAAGTATTTCTCCCTCTGGTCAGGCACACACATCTGTGAAGAAATCCAAAAATATGCCTGTGTAAATAGAGTAGTTCACACAAGCTGGTGTGGAGTAAACTATCAGGAAGTAGAGATAGATTTTTTGAATCAATGAGGACGTGACTGATGATCTAATAACCATAAATGAGCCCCAGCTCACAGACCAAGGCTCCAATACACCAGGCCGACACAGTCAGAAATTTAATAATGTAAAACATGGCCCACAATAGTGTCGCGAACCCGCGCGGCAAAGGGGAGTGATCCAGAGTGGAATTGGTGGGGAATGAGGAAAACACAGCACAAGACAAGACACAGAAACAAAGGATGGGACCCGGAGGACTGACTGAGCTGATGGCTACAGCCAGCCCCAAAGCACAAAGTCGGCTTTATTTTATAGTATCTCTACAGGGTTGTCCAGGGGGAAGTAGCATAGACAAAATGGGGAAAGAGCATAAACAGACGGTATAGTTTTGGTCATAGAGTACAATAGGAAAATGTAAATGACTTTAACAAAAACAAACCATCTTATTAATGGTTTCTGCTCAACTTAACGCATGACAAGAAGTATGAAGGGCAAGATCACAAGGATCTCAGCATAGTTGACAAAGCAAAGGAAGAACTATGTGACTTAGTGGTTGCTACTTAACTTTGTTAGCATATGATGAGAAAGAAGGGCGAGATCTCAAGGATCTCTGCACAGTTAACTAAACAAAGAAAGGGCTACGTGACTTCTGGCAGAGGGAAGATGAGGAAAATGGCTGTTTCGGGTACGGAGGAGAAGAGGTTGGGATTCATTCTCTGAATGTTTCCCAGGCTGTGAGGGCTCTGCCTTCTCACAGCCGCTCTACACAATAGTAGTTTGTGTGGTATTTGAGAGCTGGCTGAAGAGCATGGGTAAGTAAAAGAAAAGGCCTCTGGTTTTCATGCCATGAGATACAAAGGTCTGGAAGGACTGGGTAAAAGATAGGATAATACCAGATCCTGTGGATGATGTGCATGACTTTTCTGGAACCTCCTGTTCAGGCTCCTGGTTTTCATGCCATGAGATGCAAAGGTCTGAAAGGGCTGGGTAAAAGAGTTTTGGATCTCTATGAATTTCTGCAGAGTGGAAGTTTGTAATTCATAACGGCTTCTCATATGGAATTTACAGAGGGTATTCGAAAATATATACACATTTTTAGAAATGTTATCTATGTATTGCTTTTCAAAGTTGAATTGAAGTTACCATTTGCTGTCTGCAGATAGACACTATTTCTGCTTATATTTGTGGATGCTGGTGAGCCTGACAAATGAGTTGCTTATCCAGGTGCCTATCATAGCATATGAATTGTCACTCTGGAAATCCTAGGAGCTCTATAAAGAGCTTCTGTCCTTCAAAACGTCAAGAAACTATGTAGGGGTTTAATTGAATCCAAGCCCAAGGCTAAAGACAGATATTTGATATTGAAATTGAAAGATAAATATTAAGGACTGCTTTCTCCTTTATTAATCCACCCATTGGATTAATTCATCCATTCATCCATTAAACCATCATGTTTCTTGCATTCCTAAGAAAACCATGCACATCACTCACAGGACCTGCTATTATCCTGTAAGGTAATAATGGAGGAAAAGTATGTACAGACCAGAGAAAGAAGCTATGAGAATAAAATTGGAATGCATGACAGAGACAGTGAATCTTTGTTTTATTAGCAATAGGTTGTCAATGGGGGCTTTCAGGACACATTAGATTGAGAAAGAACAATTAGACAAAAAGACCTAGTGTCTAATGTAAATTACAAGCTGTTTCTATGAATTGCAAGTGTCTGTCTCTCTTACAAGGAGAATTGTAGATTATTTTTTTTTTAAATGAAATTCTGAAGTTTGGCATTTATGTCTCTCAATTCCCAGATCATTTATTATAACTTTTGTTTCTTGAGGTGTTAGAATAATGCTCTGAAAGGTAGTGATAATGCAGATTCTTTCTAAGCCTCCTGGGACTGGGCAGAGTAGGGCATGATTTAGGGGCAACCAGACACTGCTTCATTACCCAAGAAACTGACCCTTCTCCCATCTGCTGCAAATGAGATCTGAAAACTTTCTCCATCCTATTATCTTGTCAATTCCTAGCATCAGTTTCTAACAAGAGAGTTGAAATGCAATATAGCTTTGGCTGGGAAAAAAAAGTACTTAGGATTTAGTGAACTATAACTTGGCTGCAAATCCAAATGGGTAATATTTAGCCTGTAATATGATTTTCTTCATGCAGATTACAATGTTTACATCTCATAATGAAGCCCATGTTTCTTTGTGTCAATGGTTCCCTAATGAAAACATTGGAGAACGGCAAGATAGAACTAAAAGGGGTATCTCCTATAAAGTGATACAGGAACATCGACCCTTTCCAGATAATATTTTCTTTCATGAAAATTAACCTTACTTTGTCATTTGCATCCATTTGGTGTACTGTGCTGTTTCAAAGCTTGTAATACCAAACTCTTCCTTCTTTCAGCCATAAAATGCACTTATGCATTCAAAGACGCAGCTTTTCCCCCTTTCTTAGGAGTGGGTGGGTGTGATAGCTCTATTTAGAAAGAAGAAGAAAAAGATTGCTCATGCATTTCTCATCTACTGATCTGATTAGACTTTTGATTGTGAAACATTCAGCCTGAATAAACAGGGGGTGGGGTGGGGAGTCTGTTGTAGGATGGTGTATGGGTTTAAAAGTTGGGGAAGAACTGAAACAGCTCTAGTTTCCAGCTTCTTTTTTTTTCATCTTTCTCTGCATTCTTTCAGTGTCTGAGCCATTCTTTCTCTACCACCTTCCTCTGCCTATTCAGATCTTCAGTTCCTTTATAACTTTCCCTGGTGTGGGGCCCAAGGAAGTCATCTCTCAACTCCTTTCAGCTTTGGCTCACACTCAAAGTTTCTCAGTTTTCTTCTGTTTCTGCACTCTTTAGATTTCTAAGAGTAAGGAGCTTACTGCCTTAGCTCACCTTTATGTAGCATGCCATGCTGTAAGTCATTGACCTCACAGGAGGTGGTGCAGTACATTGCAAAGAGTCACAATTTCCTATGCCTCCCTTGCAAGGGGCTTTCCTCTCACCAAGAGATGGAGTCTGTCTCTCTCTCCTTGAATCTAAGCTGGTTTAATCACTTTCTGTGTCTAGTAAAATGAAGCAGAAGCAGTGTTGTGTGGTTTTACACTTGGGCTTCTGGAAGCTGTGAGCACTTCCTCTATCATTCTTGGAAACCTGCTATGTGAATGTGCCTGGGCTAGGATTCTTGAAGTGGAGAGACTGAGTGAACATGGATAAACAGCCCTGCTGTGCTATCTTAAAATAGCTGGCTCCTGGCCACCTGAATGCTGACTACAAATGCACGAGTGAGCCCAACCAAGATCAGCCAACACTGGCCAAGATCAGCCAGATCAGCCAGATCAGCCAGATAAACCAGGTAGCTGGCCAAGCACAAGTTTCTGCCCCATGTAATCATGAGCTAAGTGAATGGTGCTTGTTTAAAACCACTAAGTTTTAAGGCACTGACATACTTTTGGTCTAATCAGTTATTCTGGGTACTGTATTGGCATTATGGCTCTCTTTCTCAGTGGCTATAGTCAAGGCAGTTTTATTTAGAGAAGAATGTAGGCTGTTAGTTGTTTAACAAATACTGAGTACGTAAAACATTCCAGGCACCCTGATTAGTAATAGAAATCAAGGGTGATAAAAAGTATACAAAGTCCCTGCTGTCAAGAAGTTAGTAGTGTTGAATAAATAGAACTTTTTCTTATCACAGGAGGCACACAATAAAAACATATTCACCCTAAAAACTATTTAATTACAAACTGAGGAAGGGATCTTAGATGAAGACATACAGTTTTTATGAGATAACAGCAAAGACCTAGATGGGGTCTTGTAGTTTACTGAGTAAGTGGTGCTTGAGCTAAGCTCCAAAAATGAGAAGGATTGATTAGGGAATTTAGGGAAAAGAGTTAGGAGAGGAGCTTATGGATGAAGACTCCAGAATGATGACAAAATAAATGCCTGTTGTGTAAGCCATCTAGTTTGTGTATTTTGTTGTGGCAGCCTGAGCAGATGACCATAGCCTTGTAGCTATGAAGCAGGTGAAGATGCATCATGGACAGGAAGCAGTCACATTTAGAGGTGGGGATGTTTGAATTGATTGTAGAGGGAGTGCAGTTTCCTATGGTGACATGATAAGAGGCATGCCTGTGAGAAGGACTGGTTTTATTAATATCCTTAAATTTAATGTAATAAAATATTTGTGGCTAACTGTGGAAACAACCTAAATGCCCACCAAACTAGGAGTGGATTAACAAACTATGGTATGTGTATACCATGGAATACTATTTGGGTATTAAAAAAGATGGAGACTTTACATCTTTTGTATTAACCTGGACAGAGTTGGAACACATTCTTATTAGTAAAGTATCACAAGAATGGAAAAGCAAGAATCCAATGTACTCAATACTAATATGAAGGCAGTAGATGATTCAGTACATACCCACATAAAAGGAAAAACTCAAATCAATTCAAGGTGGGGGCCACTGAATTGAGGGAGTGGAGGGGATGGGTACAATGTTAGGGTGTGTGTATGACACACCTCTTGGGGGCAGGTCACAATTATAAGAGGGACTCTACCTAACAGATGCAAACATTGTAACCTAATTCTTTGTGCCATCAAATTAACCTGAAATAATAATAATACAAAAAAATATTTGTGGCTTTGCCCTCTGTTTTCTTCATTTCTATGTTTTGGCTGCATCTCTCTTGGGCTCTGGGGTCTGGAATAGTACTTCTCAAACCTGGCTGTTCATCAGAATCATTTAAACACTAATAAATTTCTCATGATCCAGCTTTGGTGAATTTGATTTATTAAATCTGTGTTTGAATATCACAGTCTATATATTTAATTGTCAAATATGAGGCCATGAGTCCATAGTGGTTATTTATTTGGATTGTGGAATTAGGGGCTATGCTATGTGACTACAAAATGTATTGAGGGCAACTTTAGTCAAAAGTTCCAGACTCTAGATTATCTTCAATCTTGGCTTCCACTTCCCTAAGAGACAATAATACCGTATATACTCGAGTATAAGCCTGAACTCGGCACAAATTTTGTGCCAGAAAAAACTCGGCTTATACTCAAGTATATACGGTAGTTAATATTTATTAAGAACTTAATTAATGCAAGGCATTTTGCTATGTGATCTGGTTTAGTAGTCATTACACTTTGATGCAGGCACAGATAAGGAAACTGAGGCTCAGTGAGGCTAGCAATCCCCTAAGATGGCCAAGTTTGGAAGGGATTGAGTTGAACTGAAATCAGTGAGACCATTTTCTGAAACATCATTGTATGAAGTCTCAGCTTTTAATGCACTGGTACAAGTGCTGCTGTTTCTGGGCATGTTGCTTACGATTTTTTTCTTTTCTCCTACTATTGGTAAAGTTTAGAATTCATTACCCAATTTTCTCCATTTAAGTCTTAACCTCTTAGGACTACCTCATTCACCAAGTACTCCAACTGCCCCGGATGTTAACAATCTATTCTTCCATTGAAATCCCTTAATAGTTACTATAGATGCCACAAACTAGAGCTTTCTGGGCAGTAATATTATCTCTTCAATGAAATTATAAATTCTTTTTTTTGAATCCTAAAGCTTAGTCAGACTCTTGCATAGAGTTGTTCTGGAAATGGGAATAGAGAGTGATAAGGATGAAGTCTTCATCGTAAAGATGAAGACTGATCTGGAGCATCTAGCCAGATAATCATTTGCATCTTTTCTTATTTCCTCCCAGGCCATGTTTTGTCTTGGTGTGTGACAAAACCTATACAGACTGTTTTGAATCAATAACAATAGCATTCATGATGATCTTAAATTATTAGGACATATTTGGGGAAATATTTTAAAAAATTGTTTCAGTTTATCCATCTCCCACAACCTTTTCCACAAAACTGGAAAAGTCCCATGTTTGTTCAATGACAGTATCAGCATAGATGAACTGGCCATTATATTTCACAGGAAAAGAGTTAAAATCCATTGTGTATTAAGGAAAAGTCATTCATGTCTTTTATTTTGCATCAAAAAGGTCACCTCATTTGTGACCTCTGCTTCTTTACCACCTGTGTACAGCTGGCATGGAAATTCTTGAAGTTTGTTTAGCCAACTGTAGTTGTACTACTTCCAAGGTTATATTGATTTCATAGCATTTTTCAGCTGGCACATCTTGACATGAACCATAGATGGTATTTTGAATTCTTAATGCATTTTGTTAGATCTTTAAATCAATTAGTATTAATATGATGAGAAATTCAGAGTTTTCAACCATAGGAACTATGCTCAGAATTTCAACTTGACAGCATATGAGATTGGAAAATAGATGAATTGAATTAAACTCAAGGTATTTAACTCTTAAATCAGGCTTCTTTTCAGTGAACTGTTCTGCTTAACAGATAATAATTTACTTTAATCCCCACAAATTAAGTGATTTGGAGACCCTAACATTAGCATTTTATCTCAGGTTCTCATGCTTATGTGAGAAGGAAATCTGAGATGAGAAAGAGGGTTGATGTCAGTGTGAGGGTGTTGAAAGGCAAGATAAGTTCCAAACTGAGTTAGAGAATTTTGGATGTTTACGCTTTAATCCAAATTCGTGTGTGGGCTCATGTCTATTTTTATTTTTCTTTCTCTAATTAGTTTTTTTTCATGTTCTTTTTTGCTCTGTTCCTCCTTTTCCATTTTCCCCTTCCCTATTTATTCTATTACTTATAAACTATTTTTGTTTGTTGATTTTAATAGGTAAACTGCCTCATGAGCACCTATTTTTCTTTCCTTCAAAAGAGAAATATAATCTCTCTTTTTGAAAGAGTGTTTAGTGTTTGTGTGTGTGCATCCACAGAGCTGTGCAGCCATTACCATTATCAAATTCCAGACCATTTTCATCACCTTAAAAAGAAGCTCTGATATTATTCAGCAGTTACACTTTTCTTTAATACCCCCAAAGAACTGAAGCTAGAGTCTTGAAGAGGTATTTGTTCACTCATGGACATAAAAGTATTACTCAAATTAATCAACAGAAAAAGTAAACAATCCCATTTACCTCTGGGCAAGAGATATGAACAGAACCTTCTCTGATGAAGACAGACAAATAAATGACTAACAAACATTTGAAAAAATGCTCATCATCCCTGATCATCAGAGAAATGCAAATCAAACCCACCCAGAGATATCACCTAACTCCACTGAGAATAGCCCACATCACAAAGTATCAAAGCTGCAGATGCTGGCGCGGATGTGGAGAGAAGGGAACACTTTTATTTTTTTTTTTTTACTTTTTATTTTTTATTTTTTTAAATTTTATTTTTTTTATTGTTAAATCATAGCTGTGTACATTAGTGCAATCGCCTGTACCCATTCTAAGATGCACCATAGATGTGGCCCCACCAATTACCCTCCCTCCACCAAAAGGGAACACTTTTATACTGCTGGTGGGACTGCAAACTAATGCAACCTTTTGGGGAGGAAGTATGGAGACTCCTCGAAGAACTCAAATTAGACATCCTATTCCATCTTGCAATCCCATTTCTAGGCATCTACCAGAAGAAAAAAAATCCTTTTATCATAAGGAGATTTGCACTAGACTGTTTATTGCAGCTCAATTTACAATTGCCAAAATGTGGAAACAGCCTACCAACCTATGAATGGATTAACAAGCTGTGGTATATGTATGCCATGGAATACTAGTCAGTCATCAAAAAGATGGAGACTTTACATGTTTTGTATGAACCTGGATGGAGGTGGAATACATTCTTATTAGTAAAGCATCACAATAATGTATAAGCAAGAATCCAATGTACTCGATTCTAATATGAAGGCAGCAGATGACCCAATATAAGGGGAGGGGGAGAGGAATGAGGGATTGGGGAGAGGAGGGGCAGGAAGGAGATGGAGGGTCATGGTGTATGTCACACCTCTAAGGGGTGGGACACAATTACAAGAGGGACTTTATCTAACAACCACATTCAGTGTAACCTAATTCTTTGTACCCTCAATGAATCCCAAACAATAAAAAAAACTTAAAGTTAAAAAAAAAAAAAAAAATGAATAGCCGATGAAGAAAAAAAAAAAAGCATTTTTCACAATAGCCAAAAAGAAGAAGTGACCCAGATTTCATCCATGGATAAATGGATAAATGAAATGTTGTATGTACATACAATGAAATATGATTCAACACCCAAAAGAAATGGAATTCTGAAATATGCTACACCATGGATGAGCATGGAGGGTGGATATGTTGAGGGTGGATATCATGCAAATGATTCTACTTAGAGTGAATTCACAGGAACAAAAAGCACAATGGTAGTTGCCTGGGCTGGGAGGAGGGGAGAACTGGGAGTTAGTGTTACATGGAACAGAGTTTCAGTTTTGTGAAATGGAACCAGTTCTGGGGAATAATGGTGGTAACAACAATGGTTGTACAACAATGTGAATATATTTAGTATCATTGAACTGTACACTTAAAAATGGTTAAGACAGTAAATTTTACTTTACTTATATTTTATCACAATTTGAATAAAAAAGAAAACTGGTCTTATCCATTCTCAGTCACTCCCCATTTTCTCCTTGTCCAGCCCCTGGCAAGTGCTAATCTACTTTCTGTCTCTATAGGTTTGCCTATTCTGGACATTTCATCTAAATAAAATCATACAAGATATTGTCACTGGTATGTAGATTCTCTCACTGGCATGTTTTCAAGATTCATTCATGTTGTTATGAATAAATACTTCATTACTTTTTCTGACTGATTTCTTTTGTATGAATTGTGAATTAAAATAAAATCTTAAGGCTCCCCCCAAGTGGCTGACTGACTGAGCCCTCTCTTGCCAAGAGGATCCCTGAAACTGAGCTGCTAGCCACGAGAAAGGCAGCCAGACATGCTCTCTCCCCTTCTTAGAGATGTCCCGTGTGACTCACTAACAGGCCTAATGCTATGCAAGAACTACCTGCAGGTCCTCAATATACATAACAAACCAATTGAGTCTGCCTGGTACTGAGTCTCTAATTAAGCCCTTTATCTTTTTTTTTTTTTTTTTTTTTATAGAGACAGAGTCTCACTTTATCGCCCTGGGTAGAGTGCCACACAGCTCACAGCAACCTCCAACTCCTGGGCTTAGGCAATTCTCTTGCCTCAGCCTCCCGAGTAGCTGAGACTACAGGCGCCCGCCACAATGCCTGGCTATATTTTTTTCTTGCAGTTTGGCTGGGGCCAGGTTTGAACCTGCCACCCTTGGTATATGGGGCCGACGCCCTACTCACTGAGCTACAGGCACTGTTTTCACTGAGTCTTGGCCTTTTAGACAAAGTCTAACTCTTTCAGCCAATTTTTAGCTATAAAAATCTTTAAATGCATTTATAAGCCCCCCCCAATTCCAGAATGCCTACTTTTTGAATCAAGCCAATGTATGTTTTTCATGTATTGACTTCTGTCCTCACCTGTAATCCCTGTCTCCCTAAAATGTGTAAAACGAAACTCTAACCCCAACATAGCGAGTCCACTTGCTCAAGGCTTCTTGGGTGTGGCTCTGGGTCATGGGCCTAAAATTTGTCTCAGAATAAACCTCCTTAAATTATTTTGCAGAGTATGGCTTCTTTTCTGTCTACAGAATGTACCACATTTTGTTTATTTATTCATCAGTTGCCGGACATTTGAGTTGTTTCTACTTTTTGGCTATTGTGAATAATGCTGCTAAAAACATCTATGTGTGAATCTTTCATTTCTCCTGGGTAAATATCAAAGAGTTGAATTGTTGGGTCACATGATAGTTCTATCTTCACATTTTGAGAAACTTAAAATTGTTTTTCAAAGTGGCTGTACCATTTAATTTTTCCACCAGCCTTGTATAAATGTTCCCATTTCTCCACATCCTTACCAACACTTGTAATAATCTGTCTTTTTGATTGTAACCATCCTAGTGTGTGTGAAGTGGTGTCTTATGTGTTTGATTTGCCTTTCACTAGTGACGAGTGACGTTAAACATCTTTTCATTTGCTTATTAGATACTTGTATATCTTCTTTGGAGAAATATTATTGAAATCTTTTGCCCATTGGAGGGATTATTTATACTTCTTTAATTTAGTTGTTAGAGTTCTTTATGAATTCAAGTAAGTCTTTTATTAGATGTAGGGCTAGCAAATATTTTCTCACATTTTGTGAGTTTTTTAAAAATCTTATTGATAATTTTGTTATTCATCATACCCAAGAAACCATGGCTTAACACAAAGTTACAGAGATTTTCTCCAGTGTTTCTAAGACTTACAAAGTTGAATTCTTATATTTAGGTCAACAATTTGTTTTGAGTTAATTTTTGTGTATGGCGTGAGTTAAGGGTCAAAATTGTTATTATTAGAGTTGTCATTTTATGTGTGCTTATCCAGTTGTCCCACCACAGTGTATTAAAAAGATGCTCCTTTTTCCATTGAATTTTCTTGGCACCTTTGTTAAAGATCAATTGACCGTAGAAGTAAGGGTTTCTTCCTGGGTTTTCAATTACATTACATTGTCTGTCCTTATGCCAGTGCCACACTTTCCTGGATACTTGGCAGTAAGTTTTGAAATTTAAACTGTAAGCCTTTTAATTTTGTTCTTCTTTTCCAAGATTGTTTATTTTGGATTAATTTGTCAATTTTTTTAAATAAGCCAGCAGGAATTTTGACAGATTGTGTTGGATCTGTAGATTAACTTGTGGAGTATTGAAATTTTCACAATATGTGTCTCCTGAGTCATGAACATGGGATATCATTCCATTAGTTCAGGATTTAAAACATTTTGTTTGATGGTATTTTTTATTTTTCAGTGTGCAAGTCTTGTACTTCTTTATTACAAAGCATTTTGTTCTTTTTGATGCTATTGAGAATGGAATTGTTTTCTTAATTTCAATTGCAGACTCTTCATTGCCAGTGTATAGAAATGAAATTGATTTTTATGTTTAGCTTGTATTTTATGACCTTACTGAAAATTTATTTTTAAATCTAAAGAAGCTTTATTAGGAAGCTTCTATGTACAAGATCACAATGTCTTTGAATAAAGAGAATCTTAACTTCCTCCTTTGAAGTCTGAATGCTTTTTGTTTCTTGCTTGCCTAAATACCTTGGCTTCAAGTTCTAGTACAATATTGAGTAGAGGTTTTATTAGTGGATGTAGCTTCTTTTGTTCAGTGAGGAAAACTGAACCTAACAAAAACAAGCAATAAGTATTTAATATGGACAACACTGAGCAGTATAGTACAACGGTTAAGAAAAAGTAACTTGGAGTTAGAATTGAAATCTCAGTTCTTTCATTTATATGCGCTGTAACTTTGGGCAAGGTACTTATCCCTCTAAACCTTAGTATCTCATGTGTAATGTGGGAATTATAATAATATCTAACTCGTAGGTTTTATGTGAGGATTAAGTGAACTAATGCAAATAAAGTGTTTAGTAGAGTATTTAATGTTATTCCAGTAACACCAAATAAATTTAACTCACTATTGTCATTATTATCCCACTATGAAACTTTTTTAAACAACCAAAATATTATTAATACTCTATAATTTTTCTACATTTTTCTGAATTATCTTCCTTCAACCCTGTCTTAGGGACTTATGGTTACTTAATTATATCATTATCAATATTCTTCTTCTCGTGGTATCTCTTTCTCCACCCCCTGCCTTAGCAATGAATTAATTAAATAGTAAAGTGGCTAATGTCATATATTTCTACTTCATTTTGCAATTGGTTTAGAAGAATGAGGATGGTAAATATTGGATATTTTCCTGTTTGAATCATACCTGTTGCTTTGCAGAGACCATAGCTATTTTAAGAGCAGCCAAGAAGATTAGTTAATAGTTTATTTATCTTTTACATGTCCTTTGTAGGCAATTTTTTTCAGTAATATGACTGTGAATGCCATGTCTTTGCCAATCGCTTTGCAATCTTCATTTCTAGCCACACACTATTGTCCCAGTTCCCCAGTTTTTTCTCCTGGACTTAGATGTTCCCTCATGAATACCTGGATATTCTCTTAATTAATGCCACTGTCCTTTTTCTCCTTCAAAATATACTTCTTTTCCAATTTTGGTTCTGGCATCCCCATATCAGAAGTAGTTTTTCACATAGCGATTGAAATCAGAAAACATTATTCTGCCCCTCATCACCTATGTGTTGCCACCTGCTAGCTCACTGTTACTTTACTTTGTCTGTACCCTAAATACCTTTGGAATTTATCCCCATCTCTTTTCCTTCACTGCCTTGACATCAACTACTGTTTTTACTCAATCATTTATTGGGACTAATTCAATAGTTTCACAATTAGTCTCTCTGGCTCCACTTTCTTCTCATACAGTCCTCCACACTAGTCATAATGCTCCCCTCTTTCTAAAACATGTATCTTATCATGTGGTGTCCCATCACCTATCAGCAGTTCTCAACCTGTGGGTCACTGCAACCCCTTTGTAACAATGAAAATACATCATGGCATTAGGAAGGTTGAAAAGCACTGAGCCCAAATCTCCTGCAAATCCTTAGTATAGCATACGAGGCCCTACCAAATCTCTACCAGATCTTTTACAACTTTGTTTTCTGCCAATTTCTTGAATAGCATCTTTGCCATTTCTTTGGAAGAAAAGAGTATGGAGTGTTGGGTGGTGCTTGTGCATTTTACCTGAATTGCTTGTTATTCTCAGAACATGTAATAATTTTTCATGTCCTATGTATAGCAAATTATTCCTTCTACTAGGAGTTTTCTTGTTTTGTGTGTAGAGATATCCTTCATGCTAAGATTCTAAGATTTTTAACTTATTTACTTCTCTTATACCTGCAGCTTACTAGAGTAACTTTTTTCTTTAAAAATAAATCTGGTTTCATAATAGTCCTGAGTATATTGGATATTTTTTCTTCCATTCTTGAGATACTTTACTAAGAAGGATATGTTCCAGCTCCATCCATGTAAACATAAAAGAGGTAAAGTCTCCATCTTTTTTTTAAGGCTGCACAATATTCTGTGGTGTACATACACCACAATTTATTAATCTATTCATGTGTCAATGGCACTAGGACTTCTTCCATGACTTGGCTATTATGAACTGAGCTGCAATGAACAATCTGGTGCAAATATCTTGGTTATAAAGTGATTTTTGGTCTTTTGTATATACACCTAGTAGAGGAATTGCAGGATCAAATTGCAGGTCTACTTTTAGATCCCTGAGTATTCTCCATACTTCTTTCCAAAGGGGATGTGTTAACGTGCACTCTCCTCAGAGGTGCAGAAGTGCTCCCTTTTCTCCATATCCATGCCAACATCTGTAGTTTTGGGATTTTGTTATGTGAGCCACTCTTACTGGAGTTAGATGATATCTCAAAGTGGTTTTGATTTGCATTTCTCTGATGATTAAAAATAATGAGCATTTTTTCATGTGTTTGTAAGCCATGTGCCTATCTTCTCACACTTTTATACGAAGAATAGATCACAATTATGGCCCAGGATGAAGGAGGGAGGAGAGGGGGATGGGAGGGGAGGGGGGAGGTCATTGAGGGAGGGTGAATGATGGGATCACACCTATGGTGCATAATGCAGGAGTACATGTTGGATCTATTAAGTATAGAGTATAAATGTCTTAACACAGTAATTAAGTAAACGAGATGAGATATGTATTAACCAGTGTGATGTAAGCGTTCATAACTTTATATGAAATCAGCACATTGTACCCCATAAATGCATTAATGTATACATGATCTATGTGCTTATGATTTAATAAAAAAATAAAAAAATAAAAATAAATCTGTTTTTCTCCCTAAATTATGAATGTCTTAGTACCAAGACTAAGCTTTATTTCTTTGTTTCTCTAGACAAAGTGTGATGCCTGGAACACTGATGTATTAATAAATATTTGTTGGAAGAATGAAAAAAATGAGTGAGCATAAAACACAGGGGCCACCTAGCAATTTACATTCTGCTGATTACATTGTGATAATACTTCGTATGGTTTTAAGTGAAATGTGACTAGAGGGTTTTAAGCTTCAAAAGACTGTTACATGTATTCTTGTGATATTTGACATGTTAATCTTATGGAAATAGAATAATTACAAATGCTATTTCAGAGGGCTTAATTTCTTATAGTAAGGTCATTGCTAAAGGATAAAGTTGATGAGATTGTGCTGAATAATAATGTGCAAGTAACATTTCTCTGGATGATCAAGCTGTGAATTACAATAAAAAAGAGAAAGATTTGATTTTAAGGGTTTGAGACTCCACTTATTGGCATTACCAATGTGAATGTATATGTTCAGGGCTACAGATTAAATTTTCAAGCATTTCATAGCTTAAGGTTTGTAGTGTGAGTATTCTGATTTGGACAGACCAGGGAGAAACTCAGAACATGGAAGGCAGGTGCAACATGCTTTATTGAGTTCATGGTAGCTGATATCCAGCTCCTAGTGTCTGGGGAGCTGAGTTACACAGATAGTCCACGATGTATCTTCTGCCATCCACACAAAGGGAAGGTCCTATACACCTTCATACCAAGGGGAACAAAAGTGCAACATGCCAAGCTGCAGCCATGTAAGCGTGATATCACTATGTATAGTTATGGCTATCTAGGAACACAAAGCACCCTCTGCCTCATCTCATGTTTCTGGTGGGGTTATGGGCGAGAACACCCCGACAGTTTTTACCTCATCCCACAAGGTTGTTCATGCTGATTATCGTCTCTCTTAAAAAACATTTCAAGTGTACTTTAGATGCTTGATATGCACCCAAATTAAGGCATATATAAGTATTTATACATAAACCATATTTTTCTTTTTCTTTCTTTTTTTTTTATTTAAACCATATTTTTCTATGACATTGTTGAATGATATGGCTTAGGTGAAAGCTGCTTAACAAATGTGGAGCATGGAAGACAACATTGTATCTAGGTTTAATTCATGGCCCATGTTCACAACCATAACAAAAGTCATAAAATAAATAATGCTTTTAGGAGTGGCCAGTTTTTGGTGTAGAGTAACAGAACATAACCACTAAAAGTATCATGAACCCCAATAGTTTAAGCAACTTCTAAGCATAAAAGAAAAAGAATCTGGCACAAATTTATGTTATAATAGTGGATGTATTAATAGACTGATTCTTGTATATAGATGTTACCCTAATGTAGGTGATTTTGGAAACCTACAGAAAGTATGTGACTTCAAATTCCGTTACATACTTTGAATTCTGCATATTTTGATTTGAGCTAGATTTCCTCCTTCCTTTGTGATGAGGAGGATAAGAAATTTGGTAATGAACGTTAACCATCCTGGAAAGCTGTAGAGAAGACCCTTAGTGATGTGAAGAGAGAGCTGAAGTAGAGCTCAGAAGACACTGACTCTGACAGAAACTTTCCAGCTTGGGCAAGTCTCTCATCTCTCCATGTGGAATGGGCGTGATCACGATGTCCTCCCTCCATTCCATTTCCCTCAGAGTTCTATCATTGGGATCAAATGAGATAATGTGAATTTCTTTTCTCCTTTCTCATACCTTTTCTCTATAATGTTTGATAGGCACAGCAAAGGGGGCCATTGTGCTAAAAAGTATGTGGAGAAAAGTGAATTTGAATAAATTGATGGATGGGACATGATATAGAAAATGAGTAAGAAATTAGGGAGAAGATGATTAGGGTTTCCCTATAAAATTCAGTGCTGTGAGATTAAAACTTATTTGTTCTAAGGCTTTCCAGGTCATTGTGTCTTTTAAGTATGAGTACTACTGCTGAAATAATCTCCATTTTCTTCAGTTATACCCTTAAGATACTTTTTTCCTTTTAATGATAGGAGGATTTCTTACAGAACAACCACAGAATTACAGATGGGATTTGACTCTATTATAATTTCGTCAATTTTGGAAACTGTGAGTGAACAGTTCAAGCAGAAGATGAGAAATGGAGAGAATAAATTGACAGTGTTCTTCCAGAATCAACAATGTGAAATCTTTCTTCTTCCTTGACCATAAAATTTTGCCTTTTAACGCATTATATCATAGAACATAAATGCTCAAATTAAGATTTTGCATCTTCTAAGTCGTTAACTAGGGGGCAAGTTAGATTTAAATAGGACAAAAAAATCAAACCTCACTCTATTGTTTTAATAAGCTGTGCTGATGACACATCAAGACAAATAATAAAACTTGTCAGAAAGAAAATTCTTTCTTAAGTAAAGCAGGTAAAAATCAAACCTCCCTCTATTGTTTTTTTTTTCACATTAAGGTCAATTTAATAAAATGCATAAATATTTTGAAAGTAATTATAGTAAATGCCTTCTTTTTTTATTGTTAAATCATAGCTGTGTACATTAGTGCAATCAAGGGGTACAATGTGTTGGTTTCATATACAATCGGAAATATTCTCATTAAACTGTTTTAATAAGCTGTGCTGATGACACATCAAGTTTCATTCCAAAAACTTGAACTCTAAGCTGGGTTGGCCTGTTCACATCTCCTCATTGGAAGAATCAAAGTATGCTTTCTGTGCAAACTGTGAGTGTAGCATTTTGGTTTGAAGGTGTCCTGTACAAGTTGATGTGTTGGAAACTTAATCCCTAAAGCAATAGTGTTTGGGGGTGGGGACTTAAAATATGAGTAGGTCATGAGGCCTCTGTCCTTGTGAATGGACTGGCGTTGTTATTGAGGGAGTGGTTAGTTATCATGGGAGTAGGTTAGTTGTGAGCGTGTATGTTATAAATGTGGATCTGGCATGTTTTGCTCTCTTGCTCCTGTTACTCTTGCCCTTTTGCCTTCTGCTGTGGGACGATGCAACTTGAAGGCACTTGCTAGATGCCAGTGCCAGGCTCTTGGACTTCCCAGTCTCCAGGACTGTGAGCCAAATATATTTCTTTATTATAAATTACCTTATGTGTGGCATTCTGTTATGGTAATACAAAACAAACCAAGACAATTCCATTTAGCATTGAGAAATTCATTATCAGAGGAAGGGATAATTTCATTTATTTTTTACTAAGTGCTTCTGCTTATCAGTGTGTCATTGAGTACAAATAGTAAGAAAAAGAGTTTTATTTTAAAAAAGAGAGCCATGCACCTCTGATTACTTGGTTAATGTCAAGAATCATAGACACTTAGATTTAGCTCTGCTCCTTGACACATTAGTTTTCAATTTTCTCCATGGTAGCGTTTATATTGATTCCTCTTTGAATACTCTTATAATATTCTTGTTCCATATTTCAGAGATAGTTAAATAATATTATAAACTTCAGTGAATCACCAAGAAAAAGGTAAAGGGAGAGAGAAGAATCAGAAGATGGCCTTTAATCCTGGATTACAGTTTTCTAGATTGTGTACTCAAAGCATGGATTGTAGAGACACATAGACATTTGGCAGTTAGGCTGCCCTGCCTTGCCCAGCACTAAAACCCAGAGATTGAAGGATAAAGAAGGCCATCTATGTACATTTTGGAACATTTTCATGGTTTTGATGATTTTTTTTGTTTTCCTTATATAAAATGTATAATTAGACAATGTGATTAAAAATACATGTATAAATAAATGTGATGTCTTAGATTTGTTGTAGGGATGGTATATGTAGCTAAACACTGACTTTTTTTTATAAATAAAATCTAAACTAGTGGTTAAATTAACATTTTCCCTTCAAATGAGAGAAGCTCATTTTGGATTCAAAGAATACCCCTTCAATATGGGAACAGATAACATTTTAAAAAATAGAGTTCAACAATAGTTTAGCTATTCATCTGCTAAAAGTTGTTCTTAATTTAGAAATGGCCTTAAATAAATGCTTTTTCTTTTTCTTTTAAAAACGTTTAGTGCTGAATTACTCCTACTAACCTTTACAGAAAATATAGGAAAAAATAGATCCTTTAATAATTCACTTTAAGAATAATTCAAAATAACTATTACTTGTACAAATAAGGATACTGGGCATTGTATGTGTTAGTCACTGAAAATATTTTGAATGAGGACCTGAGAATTTTGGTTTTCAAAAACCTGACATTAAAGAGCTACTTTATAAAATGTACATTGGCGTTTTTTTTTCTTATTTGCTAATATTATTTTTTCTTGTCTATTAATCCCAATTTTCTTCCATTGTATTAGCAGACTAAGAGAAGATGAGAGCTTGCATGTACTGACTTTCCCTCAGAGTTTCTTTTTAAACAGGATAACTGAGAAAACACAGCTTGGAGAGACAGCGTACCATGCTAGTTTCCTATAAACATTCAGTGTGTGGACCCAGTGCCCATAGCACAATGGTTACCCGTAGCACAATGGTTACCCGTAGCACAATGGTTATGGCACCAGCCACATACACCTAGATTGGCGAGTTCGAACCCAGCCTGGGCCAGCTAAACAACAATGACAACTGCAACAAAAAAAATACCCGGGTATGTGGCAGGTGCCTATAGTCTTAGCTACTTGGGCTGATGCAAGATCATCACTTAAGCCCAAGAGTTTGAGGTTGCTGTGAGCTGTGACACCACAACACTCTACTGAGGGCCACAGAGGGCCACTCTGTCTCAAAAAACAAACAAACAACATAACAAAAAACATTCAGTGTGCTGTCAAAGGGCCGACAGTCAGGCTTATTTATGGAATTCCAGAAACCAGGTATAGAATGAATGAGTGGGATGCTAAAAATAGAAAGCATATATTGATTCACCATATGGGACAGATTTTTAATAAATAAAATCATCAAAAAGTAGTATAGATGTCTTGGAAGATAATGAATTCCCTAGTATGAACGTTAATTGGAAGCTGATTAGCCACTTGTTCAAATATATAACAAATAGAGAGTAAGACTAGAGGGTCTCTAGGATACAAGGATTCTAATATTACATAATTCTTCATAGGGAAGGTACATCGGAAAAATAAGTAGAAAAGTGTAGTACTGAAGTTTTTTTGAATTGCCATCTGCTTTCCCATAGAAAACCCTTATTACTTTCTGAGCAACGTAACGAACTGCTTATTTTCATGTTCATTCTAACTTCCTTGTGCCTTTCCCCTATGAAAATTACTTACTCAAATTATATCTATTATTGAAGATATTTACTTTACATTGCTTATAGTGAAAATTTACCATAAGTGTAGCTTTTCTGGACTGGGTTATTTTTTATCTTGGGAAAGTAGGGATAAATGTAACAGACTTCTTTTTTTTACTGCCCAACTCCAGCTCCTTTTTTCTTTCCTTCCCAGAGTACCTCCTGCTGGGTACTTGATTCTCACCCCCACGTGGGCTTTCTACTCCACCAATTGGACAATCTGTCTAGGGAGGCTCAGATTTCCCAGACTGAGTCATCTTACCATAGAGCAGAGTCTTCTTTATGTTAGTAGGGAGCCTGGTCTCCAGTTGCCATTTACTCCCTATTATTCTTCATTAAGTAAACTTGCCAATGGATATACCCTGACCACAGTCACAGAAGTTAAGTCTTCCATGCAGGGAAAAGACCTATATAATGTCCGAGGAATTTTCTTTCAGCCGTGGAAAGAAATTTATGTAGTCATAGCTCATAATAGGCAATCAAGAATCTTCAGGGCAGGGGACAAGATGGCAGACTAGAAATAGTCCACATGCACTGTTCTCAAGTAGAGGCTCAGAGGTCACAGGTAGAGGTCAACCATGGATGGGCCATTCCAGGGAGTGCATTTTAAATCATCAGAAAAGTGACAGGAGACACCCAGTGTGGGCGAGCAAGAGGTGCTTGGCAAGATGGAAGGTACCTGGAAGAAGCATCTATATGTGTATTGCTGATATGATCTTGTTTCTAGAAAACTCAAAAGATGCCACCGAAAGACTCCTAGAATTGATAAGTAAATTCAGTGAAGTCTCAGGTTATGAAATCAAGGTACCCAAATCTATAGCATTCCTAGATAGTAACAAGTATCAAATTAAGAGTAAAATCAAGGTCTCAGTATTGTCTACAATACCTCCAGTGACAATAAAATACATAGGAATATACTTAACCAAGGAGGTGAAAGATTTCTGCAAAGAGAACGACAAGACCCTGATGAAAGAAGTCACAAAGGACAGAAACAAGTGGAAGAACATCCCTTGCTCATAGCTCAGAAGAATCAACTCTTCAAAATTTGTTCACTTCTCAAAGTGATTTACAGATTCCATGCAATCCCTGTCAAAATACCAATGTCATATTTCACAAATGTAGAAAAAAGAATACTAAGCTTCATTTGTACCAATAAAGATCCCAAATAGCCAAAACAAGCAAACAAACAAAAAACTTAAAAAGAAGAAATCTGGAGATATCACTTTAAGCAACTTTAAATAACACTCCAAGGGTAAAGTAACCAAAACAGCATAGTATTGGTATAAAAACAGAGACATAGACCAATGTAAGAAAAAAATTGAGGACCTAGAAGTAAAATAGCTATGACCAAGTGATCTTTGACAGACAAGACAAAAACATACACCGGGGAAAGGAAGTCCTATTCAATTAATGGTGCTGTGAAAGTTGGGAGTGGAAGCTTTGTTTGCTCAACTGATCTGCAGCCTGGAGATTGGAAACTGCATGTGTGAGGGATCATCGGGAACCAGTAAGAGGGAAGAGAAGAAGGGAGTGAGGGATAAAAACTTACCTATTAGGTACAATAAATACTATTCAGGTGAAGGGCACACTAAATGCCCTGGCTTAAGCATTGTATAAGATACCTAGGTAACAAAAACATTTGTACCCCCTTAATATTTTGAAATTACAAAAAAGAATCTTTCCATTATACTCAGTAAGCCAGTGATAAAAGGAAGAAGGATCAAACAAAAATAAGTATGAAGTTACTTTAGGAGATAGGATAATTTGAAAAATTGTACATCAGTTCACAGAGGAATTTGAATCAGAGCAGAGGAGGCTGCTATAATAATAATAATTAGAAAAAAATAGTGTTTTATCATTTGTGTGGATGTGCAGTTATTTATACATTAGTTTCATATTGGTATTGAGTACATTGGATATTTCCCCCCATTCTTTAACCTAAATATTTGTGCTCTCATATTAATTAAAAAAATAGAAAACAAAGAGTAATTAAAAAATTTTAAAAATAGGTTTGCTAAAGTAAAAATAGTTATTCAAAAGAAAGTCTGGAGAGAAGAAAATCAAGGGACCATCCCAAAATACAAGCTAAAAGCCAAAAATAAGTAAAATATGAGATAACAACTTATGAGGCATGAAAGATAGCATGAATAGTCTTTATTATTTATGTTGTAGAATATTTAGATGAAGAGAACAGAAAAATTTGATAATAAAATTTATGGAGCTCCTGAAAGATGTCACAAATTTATAGATTGAAAAGGTGGGGTTTGCTGAGAACTCATGAGCTATGTCTTGGTGAAATTCTTAGCCATTAAAGAAAGTGGGAAGATTCTAAGAAAGAGCAGGTTACCTGCAAAGTAATGACAATCTGTATGGCATCACATTGACCAGCAAGCCCACCGGATGCTGGATGACAACAGGGAAGTTCTCCAGGGTTCCACGTGGAAATGAATGGAAGTTTTAATGGCAGACTCTCAAGTGCGAAGCGTTCTAGAGATATTTCTAGGGATGTATAGGCTTAGCAAGTTTACTTATTATGCATCACTTACTTAAAAAATCATGCAAGAATGATCCAATTTTTAAGCTACATCAAACAGAGTACAAGAAAGAAAAAAAATTATGAAATCTAAGAAATAGTGAACCTAATCTAGGAGGCAAATGGGAAGAAATCGTAGGTAGTCAGTTGTCTAGAATGCTTGAAAAACAATTGCTCCAAACTGGAACTAGAGGTTAGAAAGAAATTTTTATCTTTAAAAAAAAAAGGTAAATTTTTTTTTAAAACAAAGAATGTAGTAAAAGCCAAGTGGTGTTCATCTGCTTTGTCTAAAAGTAATGTTCTTGGTGATGTCCAAATCCTCTTCTTAGCCTCAAAGTCTATGATCTCGTGAGGATGTTTACCCTGCCTTTAGCTCTGGCTTACTCCTATTTTGTGTTATTTCTTGGTGTTCTTCTATTAATGAAAAAAATGGTAAGTGTAACTCTCACCATACATCTCTTATGCAGTAGGACATGCTTACATTATAGTTGCAATACAATTGTATATTCAAAAAGTTTATTCTTTTAAGACATGAAGGTATTACTTCTCTTTAAGATTGTTGGTTATAGAAAGTAAAATGTCTTTAAAGTAAACTATTTCAACTATTGGAACTAATGTCTGTATATCTCTTTGAAAGCCACAAAAATAAAAGTCTTTTGTATTATTATTATACTTGAATTGGTTTTGTGGTAGATCTATAGATCCAGCACACGTCTCCTTAAGGAACATGGCCCAACATTACTACTAATTCCGAAAACTCAAGGAAATAAGTGTATGAAAGACAGTCTTAAAAAAGTTAATTTTTATAAAGTACTTAAATTCCAAAATATAAAGTCTTTTAAGAGACAGCAATTAAGTTATCCTAAAATAAAATCGTTATGAGTGGAGTTAGAAATGCCTAATATTAACCATTCTCTCAGTCCAGAGTTTGACCCATCCCAAATTTGAATGTTTCTTAGGCTTTTATTAGTGACATGGAAGAGAGTAAGAGCTGGTGGTTTCAACGGCTCATGGCTTTAGCTAAGATTTTTATCTTGATGTGAGTAGGGAGAGTTTCAGGGGGAAATGGACAATAAATATTGCTCTCCTGGACCTTCCATATTTACGGAAATAACAGGAGAGAATTCTCATTGGAGAGCTATTTTATTTCCCAATAACCAGGGGAAAAAGGACACTTCTAGAATTTAAATTGGCATTCAGTAGGAGTGTAATATAAACATTATAACAGTTTTATTGAGGTATAATTTATATACCATAAAATGTTGTTATTTTAAGTGTTCAATTCAATGATTTTTAACAAATGTATGAAGTTGTACAACTACCAACAGTCTAACTTTAGAACATTTCTGTCATCACAAAAAGAAAGCCCCTATTCATTTATTCCTACCTCCAGCCCCAGGCAACCAGTAATCTGCTTTCTGTCTGTGGATTTGCTTTTCCTGGATATTTCATATAAATCGAATTGTACAATATATGGTCTTTTGCAGCTGGCTTCTTGTATTACTACTTACTAGCACTGGAGTTTTGTCTTCAAAGCACCAGAGTTAAGGGGATGATTTCCATTTCTATTAAAAAAAAATTTTTTTTTTGTAGTTTTTGGCCGGGGCTGGGTTTGAACCCACCACCTCTCGCATATGGGGCTGGTGCCCTACTCCTTTGAGCCACAGGCGCCATCCCATTTCTGTTTTTTTTTTTTTTTTTTTTACACATATTAGTTACTGTTCGGACTAACTGAAAAGAGACAGGTGTGTAGTAATGTAAGGCTTTACCTAAAACATCATATAAAAACTATCTGGATGTTCAAAATAGTTTTAGTTTTTGCTTTATCTTTATGAGGTTATTATCTCATTTCTCCAGTTAATTTTGTGTAAGAACATAATATGATTCATCTCTGAGGAAAATAATAGTTACTTTGCTGTTAGAAAAAATTTGAGACTTTCATGTCTTATAAGTGGAGTGTGTTTATTAATTTTCCACTGATTAGTTTTAACCCTTCTGGCACTTGCCTTATAATGGAAAAATTTTGAAGGTTCTGAAAGTATTTTTATTCATTTATCTGACTTCTTCATCATTTTTCCAGAGTGATTTGCTGAAGTGAGGCAGAAAGAAAGTGAGAAAATGCTTAGAGGACAACAAAAAAGAAAAGAGTAACTGTTTTCTGCTCTAGCCTTCCAATTTCTTTTGATTACTCTTATTCACCTTAAAATGCCTAAATTATATTTTTAAGAGCAGAATATTTAAGTATTCTTGTTAGCATTTGAAAAATGGTTTTTCCCATTGAAGAGATTCTTTATAGTGCTTTCACTAAAATCATTTCTTTTTCATTCCTTTTTCTTGAATTGTTTTTTAAGTATGAAAGGCGTGGTTGACATCTTAGCAAAAGAGAAATGTTCTAAATATATATTATTAGCTTCTGAGGAAAAAATATATTTCTTTTTATTCAGTCATATATTTTCACTTCTTACTGGCCTAGGGTATTTCAACTATTGTGTTACCTGGTAATTGTGTTATAATCTGTCCTTTTTTTCTCTTTTGTTTTGGAAATTAGTGGCTGTTTGTGATTATTGTTCTTTGCTCTATGAAAATTGTTCAGTAAGGGTATTAAGTGACCCTTATGTTAGTCATTTCTTTATTCCTAAAATAACCATATTATTCATTTTTCCTGTAACTGCTGGAAAGGCCAGTGAGCATTTGCTACAAACACTTTCTAGCTTCTGTGGCTTTGGACACCTTATGCTATAAATTTTGAATCTATTGTTTCTATGATCAATAGAATAAGAAACCTATTGCATTAAAAGTAAGTTATTATATAAAAGAACTTGAACTTTGGACTTAATGTCAATTTGAATGCCTGCTACCTTTTCTGGCTGTGTAACCATGGAAAAATGTCTCTGGGCTCAATTTCTTTACTCCAAGGTAAGGCTAATCCTATCTCTCCTACAGTGTGATAGGAACCAAAATAATGCACTTAAAAAGCCAATAGATAATTTTGGATAGAGTAAGTGTCCCACAAATATTTAATTGATTAATTTTGGTAGAATACATTTTTTTCTTTGTGCATTTTGTCTTCTTGATATCTTATTTTATATTGCTTTCAAATTTATACTGTTCTATATAAACTTGGAGATATATTTTGGTCTCACTGTAATTATTGACTAACACTGTGGTGATAGTCAGGATCTATATCCATTATTAGTTGGATAGATGGAGGGGAATAGTTTCTCTTCCATTGATCTATGTTTGAAAGTAAACAATAATCATCTAGAAGCCTTAATCAATATTTACTTCTAGAACTTGAACCACAGGACAAATTTAGTGTCTCTTTTGACCCCTTAATTGAATAGCCAATGTTCCTGAAGGAAGTGGTGAGGATTCAAAAGGTTTTTGGTCCACCTTCCTTATTTTTTAAGGGTTTGTCTTCTCATTTTGCTTCATCATACCAACAACCTTCCAGAACAGGTTCCTCAGTATCTTTGCATATGAACAGTGTAGTTTATTGTCTGATTTCACTGGTCTATTCAATGTAGTTCCTCCCTGTGTCACTATGACCATGAAGGTTATTTTACATTCCCTGGCAATGATTCTTTGAAAAGGAATTTTTTTTCTCTCTGAATTCATTTTCTTCACGTAGATTTTGGTGCCCAGAGCTTTTGCAGATTCAGCTAAAGATTGCTAAGAGAAGAGATAGAAAAAACAGAAATCCAAAGGAATCTCAGCTCAAACGGCAGTTCCAGACAGGCTAAGAAATCAGAACTAGACTGCATCTTTCCTTCCCATTCTTCTTTGAACCACCCCCATAGGAAAGAGGCATGATGGATTCACTCAAGGCAGTCTTTGGCCAATAAAGACTCTTCAGGGCTCATACTTGGACAACTAATCAGATATTCAAAAGCTTAAGTGTTCCATAAGTATAAACTGAGTTTCTAGGAATAGCAAGTTCTATTGTGTGAAATCAGCTTCTCTTTATCAAGGCCAGAGCCATCTCAATCTGGTGAGGGTAGCAGTGCTGATTTAATTTCAAAGATTTTGGGGTGCTGACTTGAACAGCAGGTTAAGGTCACGACTAAGCAGGAAGGCGGATGAGTCAGGGTTAGACTTGGAGAAGGGATGAGCTAGGAATAGGTTTGGATGGGACTGGCTGGGACAGTTGGGAGAGAGAAGGCATTAACTTGCTTTTTTGGGTAATGATGGTGAGTAGATCTTTTCTTGTTTGTTTGGTTTTGGGTTTTTTTTTTTGAAACAGAGTCTCATTTTGTCACCCTGGGTAGAGTGCCATGGCATCATAGCTCAGAGCAACCTCAAACTCTTGGGCTCAAGGGATTCTCATGCCTTAGCCCCCAGAGTATCTGGGAGTACAGGCACCTGGCACAACACCCAGCTATTTTAGAGATGAGGCCTTGCTCTGCCTCAGGCTAGTCTCAAACCCATGAGCTCAGGCAATCCACCCACCTCAGCCTCCCAAGGTGAGCCACCACACCTGGCCGAGTAGATCTTTTCCATAAGACATTTGAAGAACCTAAAATGAATCTTCCAAAGAGGGAGGTAAAAATATTAGAAAATTGCAGGAGACAAATATCATACTATGTATTAAGTTGTCTTTTATATACTAAGCCAAGTAAATGAAAAACTTCAAGTATGTATTAATTTTACTTAAAACATTCCGTATCTCAGCTATTTATGTCAAAGGAAAATTAGGCATTAAAAAATTAGGTCAGATTTGACTCAGAGTAAGGACATTTTAAGCTCTCATAGAGTTCAAAGTAAACATATCAGGATAAATGGGGCAGGTATAAGTGAAAGTAAACTGAAATTATTTTTCTTATTATCTTCCAAAGGGGTATTTTTATCCTGCTGATGCTGTGTTGTTCAAGAGAACAAAGCCACATGGCAACGGCCAACATGCTGGGAGGTGCTTCCTTTTGGAGTCAGTCCCTATAATAAGCTTAGAACTCAGGCCTCTAGTCCTTCTTGGGATTTTCCTTGCAGGCTTGGGAACACATTTGGCTGGATTGCTTTTTCTTTTCTGAACCTGCTTCCTCATCCAAAAAGTGAGGGAATAGGACCAAGCCAGTGATCCCCAGCTCCAGCTGTGCTGCAGTAGTTTCTGTGGACTCAAAAATATTCTGTTGCCCAAACCCCCTACTGGGCGGTTCTAATTGGGAAGTTCTGGGGAGGAATCTTTTGTATGTCTTGTCCAAATAATTTCTTCTCTCTTTAAAAAATGGAAGTGCATTTGGGCACCTGGGAAGAAGAAATTAGCCTATAAAGACTATAAAGACTTCCTGAATTTTTTGCAAGCATTCACCAGTGAGAATGAGATTAGTTTTCTTTCCTGACCTGGTACTATTATCAATTCAAAGCCTGTCACTTCGTCCAGCTCAGTGACCATGTCAACATTACCATTTCATGACATGACAATCCTGGCACTAAGTCTTTGATTTATTCTTGTTTGTATGAATAAAACAAGTGCCCTTGCTTACAAATAAAGGAGACGTTTTCTATTAATATAAATTGGTTTAGAGCTGTGAAGGGAGGACTGCTATTGCTAATGTCAAGATATGAATTCTCGGCTCTCTTTCAATGTTCTCATGGTAGAACTGATTAGAAATGGAATTCTGGCTTGGGTTTGGGATCTGGGCCAAGAGAATATGTGTTTTTCCTTCGTCCTCCTTTCCAGCACTCATTTGTTAAAAAACCCACTTGCACTGAGTAAATGCGTTCAGTTGGTGGCAGCAAAGTTCTGCTACAGAAAATCTTAGCAGGGCCCTGGTTTTAAGTATTCTGAAGAGAGCTGGGGGAAGAAAGCAACATGCATAATAACATCCATGTTTTCTGTTAACCTGCAGAGCTATAAATGTATTGCATGTGCTCGGAAAAAAGAAAAATGTGCAAAAAGATTTCTTGCTGTCTCTGTCCAAATGTAATCCCCTAAACGTGTTCTTTGTTTCCAAAACCAGAAGTAGTGTATGTCTCAGCTTCCAATGGGCATTGAGACAGGTTGAAATCCAAAAAGGTGAGCATCCGAAGATTTACTGTTGGTTGTCATGTAAATTTATTCAAATGGAGCTTTGATCTTGAAATACATCCAGACAAGATTAATGACTTAGCATCTGGGGAAATTAAGTATTTGATGCAATAAATGGATAAGAAAGGTTTTGCAATTTCATATTGGCAAAGATAAAAAATTCAGTATTTAGAAAGCTATTTTAGAATTTCAGTTTAATGGGAACTGTGATAAGTGCCAAAGAACATTAGGTGGTATCTGACTAATATATAGACTAGAAGGGTTTGTAAACAATAAACAGATGGAAAATAAATGGACAAAAATGAAATGATAATTGGAAAGTGAGCACGGTGGCTGGATAAGGACATTTTATGGTTTGTACCCACAGTTTTTCGCCTATGCTTGGTGGCAAATTAATCATTTTGTCTGTAAAATTGGGTGTTAATTCAAGGGCAAATGGATAATTGAGCCCTAAACTGGCCCACTAATTGCTTTGCAGTTTTGTAAGTAACTTTATCTAAACGGTTATCATCTAAAATGATTCATGCTCTTAGAGACACTACCACCAATACTGACACAGCTATTGTGAGGTGGGGGAGAGGAGGAGCAGGGGTACATCAGTGGAGAAAATACAGGCTCAGGGAGGGCTTCGTGCAAAACTGCTTGTATATCATTGGAACTGATGTCCTAATGAGAAAGCACCATCTAGAAAAATGTTTTAAATGTGAAAACATTGAAAGATGATAATTTAAGTAGAGACTATAAATGTCCTGATATGATGCTTTTATTATAATGTTCAGGATCAGAGCATCGAATGATTTCTAATATTTCTAAATTCACTTTCAGATTATAATCTTTTTAAATCTCTTTACTGTTTTGAAGACATAAATATTTTTTGGAAATATTTTTGCATTTTATATTAATTATATTTATATTGGAAATTCTAAAATTGGAAAAGTTGATTAAAAGCTTACAAATATTAGATGGTTATTTCTTAACTTCAAAATACTTGAGTTCTGAAATAGCAATTTATAAATTATCCAGCATGAGCTTAAGTCAAATAGACATCATCAAAGTTGAACATTCTAGGTTAGAAATTTCAAAGTAGTCTGGAATGTAACCATGTAAGTCCCATTTAAAATAATGTGATTTTTCCAAACTTAAAATGTGGTACCATGCGTGCAATTTTAAAAATATGCTCTAAAAACTACTCTTGCTGTCCCTGTCATCATTTTGTCAGTCAGATCAAAGTTTGTTTCTGCTTGATCTTTCAATTTTGAAAATATAGCTAGGCAACAAGATACTGTGAACATAAACTTCACTCATGGGAAATTTATGACTGGATATTAGAAAAAATGTTGCAAGAAATTTTGTAAATGAGATGTCTGTTTTTATTATAGCTTATTCTGAAAAGAACATGCTGCATATAATTTCTCATTTAAACACAGAAATGAGTTATTTTATATACTTGTTGAAATTGAGAGGGTAGTTACATACTTTCAGGACGAGCTTTTAGAAATGGACTCTTTTCAAAGTAAACTGTAGCCAAATAGATGCCCTTAAATGTTGGGCATCTTAAGTTAAAATCTGAGGGTAGTTTGAAATGTAGGATTATGAGGAAATTCTGGTTTAGGTGATCCTGGTAACTGCATTAAAAAAAAATGGGTGATTCTGATGGGCTCCAGGATTGAAAACCACTTTTAGAGAAGCTGTTGTGTCCAGAGATCACGGTTGACCATTTGTTGGTTAATTTCTATTCTTCTGTTGAGGATCCTGCTGGTGAGTTACTATTATATAATTAAGAAATAATAATATCTGAGAGTGAAGATTGCCATGAGGTAAGAACATTTTTGCCTGCATTTTCTTCCAATAGTCTCTCTCTCTAGCTCCTAACCTTCCCTATAACATGGGCTATTTAATTTACCTGTTTTGCTTTGTCTCTTCCCATCTGTACATTTGTTAGCAAACATCTAATAGTGGCTTTAAGTGCGTTTAACTTGCTTGAGAGAACTGTTAAATGTTCAGAAATTTTGTAAACCAGTTGTTAAACCACCATTTTTGAAAATTAAATTATTTAAATGTACAATTAAATTATATTAAAAGAATTCATACTCAAAACTTATTGATTCCTAATTCCTTGATTATTTTTAAATGTTATTTCTTCTCTTGAGGTTATATGAATCAATTATCTAATGAAAGGGACACTACTTTGCATCTCTTCCAAAGTTGGCCCTCACAGACTTCATGTTGAGAGCCTAAAATCAGCCAGGTGCGAGTCTTTATGCTATAGCAATCAGCAAATGGTGCAAATCAGGGCTTGATTTAATGTCTTGTTGATTGTCTAAATTTTAGAAGTGATGGGAAAAATGTTAAATGCTGAATAAACTTAAAATGTGTCTTGTTTGTGGCTATAATATTATGAATAGCATAAAAAACATGAAGAAATTGCCTACCGGTATTTATAAGCTATGATCAATATAGCAAAGAAATCCTTCCCTTTATTGATGAATGAGTGAAGTTCCAGCATATGCTTTTCTTATTTCACTTTCATCTTACTCCTTAATGTAAACAAAATTATCAGCCAATGTTTGTGTCATAACTACACTCATTTCCTAATTATGTGAGTGACTTCTATGCTGAATTGGGTGGTAATCAAGCACATATTCATAGTCTGAGTTTGTGAGACTTTTGTTGGTGATGGAATTACAAAAACTAATAGTGCATTTTCAAGACATTGAAAGTCACACTGAAGTTACAGATATTTGAAAATTACAACAAAGAATATCGAATACTTTATAATTATTTATAATTATATTTTATAATTATTTAGAATTATAAATATTTCATAATTATTGTGAATTATGTGTTGCATATTTCTCATGTAAGCAAAATTTATAATAATTGCATGCATGCATATATTAATATATATTTTGTACAAATACATGTATGTGTACATTGTTTTTACTTAGAGGTATGGCTATTAAACATTTGCCAGATCATCACTACATGTAGTTCTTGAAGTAAAGCTGGAAGTCATTTAGTCCAAACTTTCTATTAGATCAAAACTAGCTCAACCCGGCTAGATTTATGCAAAGGTGGATAGACAGCTGCTAATGTGTGATTTGCATTCCAAAATTTTAATTTTCATTGCTCATGCATTAAATTCTACTTTAGAGATTTACTCGATTGTGTTCTGATATTTTTGATGTTCTCAGTCATGATTTCCAAATGAGACTGTGTGTATTGAGAACACCTCCCTCCCATTCAAATTTGCTAAATCACAATCGTAGGTAGTGGTGTCCAAAGAACCTGTCTTTTTAATGTTTCCCAGGTTAGGGTCTGGCAACCATGCTTGAACCTTGTGGTAAATAGAAATAGCCTCAGAGGAGCAATAATGTAACTCAGCTGCTGCCCTGGTTAGAGGACATTAACAGACAGCAGAGATCAAGGCCGTGTGGACGCAACCCTTCTCCTCTACCTCCCCTCGGCATGGAGAGCTGAGTGGAATACTGAATCCTGGTAAGAGGCATGTCACGCACAGCTAAGGAACTATAAATGAAAATTCTCTAGACAATCACATTTAACTGTCTGGAAAAATATTACAATGGAGTATTTCCTATTCCCTTGACTTCACTGCTCAGACAGGAGATAGGCTGTGTCTTCAAGTGCCGTGTTGTGAAAAGCAGGGATTGTTCATCTGCTCTGTGTGGGCCAGCTCTATGGCTTCCCAGCATGTGTACCCATCTGCCCAGCAATCAAAGCTTTAATTCTCTGTGAGTGTAGTTTGTACAAAACTATTGGCAGAAAGTGAGATGACCATGGTTCTGTATATTTTGTTGGTCATTTTGGGTCTATATTGCTCCTTTTGGAGACAGACACAGGAATTCCAAAGGGTTTACCAGGTGTCCAATCTAAATTGATGAGAACAATTATTCTTTTTCTAACCTGACACATCCAGTTTGCCTGGAAATCAGCAGGTTTTCCTTGTAACCATCCAATTAATGTATAATTACTTTCTACCAAGGAGCAGGTAAAGGTTGCTAAAATTACCAGGTGGGAAATTTATCCAACTTTTACTTTTTAAACATTGGTTTGGAGTTGTAAACAAAGATTTTGTACCTCTAAATCTGCTAAGTAATAGGTAAATGATGTAAACATATATTTCCAATTTATTGATTGATGTGGGCAAGTGCTATAAAATGATTTTAAAGGTAGAAACAAAGACAAAATTATATGTCAGAAGACTATCTACTTTCTTACTACCCAAAGAAAAACTGGACCTATTTGCTGATACATACATTTTACTTTTGAATTTTTAGTTATGTGTTTGATATAACAGTTATTTTGGCTAAATTGTCTTAGCATTTTTTTGTGTGTGCTTTTATCCTCAATGATTATAGTTCATAGGCTCTCAAAGAGTAGGGACTATAATTGTTTAAGTTATTTTATAAATAGGGTGGCTGTAGTATTTGGAAATATATATAATAATTATTTTAATATGTGTTATAATGTGATGTTGATATAATGTTATATACAGGGAGGCCATAAATTTTGTGTGCAATTTTGTATTTTGTTTCCAGACTCAGTAGTCTCCCTTTCAACCTAGAATAGGTCCCATGGAGGAGCTAGACCTGAGCAAAAGCAAGGAAAATGTGTTTCCCTCCGTCTCCAGGCAGCCAACCTTCAGCTGGGGTGAGTAGTGGCCTTCTATAAATATTCTGGAGTCACTTCATTTATGGACTTAATTTAGGCAAATGTAACATGGTGGGGGAGGGGAGCAGGAAGAGGAAGTAGAAGAGAAAGAAGGAAGAGAGGTGATTCTGCCATTGTACTTTGCGTCTATGACCCAGAGTCCGTGTGAGGGGTGGCTGAGCTGCTCCTCTTCCCCAGGGGCTCCTGTGCCTTTCAGTTCATGCCCTAAGTTCTTCCAGGCCTCACACAGCATGAGATCTTACTGTGGGATCGTGATTTCCACAATTAGTGATCATTTTTTTTTTTTTTGAAACAGTCTCACTCTATTACCTTGGGTGGAGTGCTATCGCATCATAGCTCACAGCAACCTCAAATTCTTGACTTTGAGCAATCCTCTTGCCTTAGCCTCCCAAGGACAACAACACCTGGCTAGTTTTTCTATTTTATTTTTTAGTAGAGATGGGGTCTTGCTCTTGCTTGGCTGGTCTCAAACTCCTGAGCACAAGCAATCTACTTGCCTCAGCCTTCCAGAGTGCTGGGATTACAGGTGTGAGCCATGGCTCCTGTGTTTAATGATAGTTATTTATTAATGCAATTTGGACTACTCCTTGATTATGCCCAAAACAGTAATCTACTCTGCCCCTGGAAGGAAAACTGTGTGATTGATTTATTGAGAGATGGTCTGTTTGCCTTCCATATGGGTCTCCTAAGAGACTGTCAAACAAAATTTTGACCATATTTCACATTTTTACCATAAGAGTTACACACACTTAAAAATCTAAGAGGCACATCCACTATAAGTTATCTTCCTTTCCCTCACATACTATAGCTAAGGACCCTTAAAATGAAGACAATTTTTAATTACTAAGGAATCATAAAATTAGTAGGATTTCCTTGGGAGAAATGCCTTTCTGGTGCTACTGTCAGGAGAACATAGGATTTCTGAGAGAAATAAATTATTCTTCCTTATTGAGCAAAAGCAGAGAAGGAGAAGTTGTATGGAGAGTGAAGAGAATTACAGGGTCTGGGCAGGTATTAGGAATGTACAATGCACAGGATTGAGAAATAGACATTTTTTTTTTAAATTAAAAAAATAGAGAAGCAGAAAAAGGAAGAGACAAAGGTAAGGATGGAGTCTGAGCGAGCATGTGGGAAGTAGTTGCCAGGAGAGGCAGAACTATGTTGTTAATAGTCTGAGCACTGGACGTGGAGCAATGGGGTGGGCAGCCCCTTTTAACATAGAGCATCTATGGGTAAAGTCCAAGCTAACTCAGTAGGAGAGATGATTTGAGACTTTGTATAACAGAAAAAAAGGCAAAACAGAGAGATGAATTGACCTATTGACCTGCATTCTGCAGTTTTTGGCTGGGGCTGGGCTTGAACCCCCCACCTCCGGCATATGGGGCTGGTGCCCTACTCCTTTGAGCCACAGGCACCACCTTTGACCTGCATTCTGGTCGCTAATGTAATTTGGCTAGAGAATTGAATGGAAATAAACTCAGATTTGTTTAGGCTACTTATATATATTGATGTTTCTTTCTTTGTAACTAGTGTGGAATGTCTTATTCACATGTCCAATGAATTTTATATATTCTTATCTGTGTTCTTAAATTTTCAGTGTCCTGTCTTAATTTCTTAGTGTTTGTACTCTTTAGCTATCCTATAACTTTTTTTAACTCAAGAGCTCACATTTTATTCCCTTGAGCTCATCTTCTTCCTTTTTTATAAAAGGCATTGTCCTTGAAACCAGATTGAGGGTGACATGAATTCATGGGACAGAAGACAAACCAGCCTGGGCAAATTAAAATAAAGGAAGGAGAAGAGGTCAAGTTCATGTTTTGTATTGTAGTTGTTGTGGGTTGCCACCAATTAAGTGACTGTACAATTAGCACCATTCACTGCCATTTAGATATGCTAAGTGTAACCAGCAAAAGGAATCAAGTCTTGGAAAGATTTTAGGTTGGAGAGCAATGTAGTTTGATTTATGTTTTTAAAAGTTCACTCCTCCCTCTATTTGAAGAATGGATTGGGTGGGAAAAAACTATAGGAACAGGGAACCGGTAGGGCTACTGAGGTTGCCCATGCTAGAGATGTTGCAGCATAGCTCAGGTAGTCACAGTGGGGAGGGAGACAAGCAAAGAGATTGGAACATTCTTTGGAGTTAGAAACAGGTTCATAATACCAAAATCATACCTTTTATTTTATTTAAAAGTTATTTTAATTATTACAAAAAGATACTTTTAGTATATTATTAGAAAACTGATCCCTCAAAATTATTATGAGGGTGAACTGCAGCAATATGTGTGAACTCTCACAATACATGTGTAAGCTTTGAAATAAATATTGGAGAAACAGTGTGGGTAGTAGCAAGGGCACACACTTTAACAGAAAAACCTGGCTGCTTGCTAATTCTTGTTTACCACTTACTCACTGAGGCCTTTTCTATTAGTGACCTATTGCTATTCCAGATTACCTCCAAACATAGCAGTTTAAATAACCAATATTTATATTTTCACGGTTTCTGAGAGTAATATATTTAGGGTCCACTTAGCTAGGTGGCTCTGTCTCAGGGTCTCTCATGATACTAACTAGGGCTACAGTCATCTAAAGGCTTGACTGGAACTGGAAGACCTGTTTCCAAGCTGTTTCACTCACTGGGCTGCTGGCAGGGGCCTTAGTTACCTGCCACCCGAACCTTTCCATAACGCTGTGGTATGGGCTAATTGTTCATGTTCTCCAAAATTTACATGTTGAAGTCCTGACCTCCAATGTAACTATACAGGGTGTCCATAAAGTTCATATGCAATTTTAATTGCACTCAAACTTTATGGACACCCTGTATTTGGAGATGATGAGGCTTGTGAGGAGCTAAAAAACAGTTAAATGAGATTGCAAGGGGGACCTAATCTGGTACGGCTCATGCAATTCTAAGAAGAGGAAGAGACCTCAGAGCTCTCTTTCTGCTGTGTGAGGACACAGTGAGAAGATAGCTGTCCACAAGCCAAAGAAATTACAAAGAACTCTCACCAAGAACTGAATTAGCCAGCACCTTGATTGTGGACTTTCCGGTTTCTGGAACTGTGAGAAATCAATTTTCATCTAAGCCACTCAGTCTGTGGTGTTTTGTTACAGCTGCAGAGCTGACTGATACAGACTGCTGGAGTATTCTCACAATGTGGCAGGCAGCACAGGATGCAGAATGAGCCAGTGGAGAGAGAGGGAGAGCAAGGAGGAAGTCTCAATGTCTCTTATGATATAATTTCAGAATTCACAAACTGACAGTTCTGCCATATTTTAAGTCATTCAATCCACCCACACTCAAGGAGAAGAGAATTAGACTCGACCTTTGCCAAGAATTTGTGAACATATTTTAAAACCATCACAAAACCTTTCTGTAAGCTTCTCATTTCTTTTATGAAATGGAGTCAGGAGTAAGGTGTACTGAAAAGTAAATTAGGTTAAGCGTGTTTTATTATATGACTGGCTAAGTGGCTGTTCAATAAGTGTTAGTTTGCTTCTTTGATAACTTAGTAATAATCTCGAAGCAGAGGGACACAAGCTAGAATAGTGCTGTTTTTTTTTTTTTTTTTTTTTTGGTGGCCTCTGTGTACGTCTTTCATGCTTTCCTGTCTTCATGATAACAATTTTTGCCTCAGGCAAACACCTATTAAACCCAACTAATATAATTAGATTCATTATTTAATTGTGACTATATTATTTTTTTCTCTTCGAGTGGAAAATATAAAAACCCCTCTTAGGAATTTTCTGCACATATTTCAGTGGTATGTATTTTTAATTTTCTTTATATAGGAACTTCAAAGAACAAAATTTTAAATTAAAATAACGTATCTCTAATACAAGTAAGTGAATATCAGTGCTATCTAAAAATGGAAAAGAAATTCATAATTAAAATAGCATTTCCAATTGCAGCCTTATTATTTTAGCGTGTTTCCAGCTGCGGGTGACTTTCCATATCTTCAGGCATAATCACATATCAGTATGCATGGAATGACTTCCTTAATGTCCATTAATTCTTGTATAAACTCTTTGCATAAATCTGTACCAACCAGGGTGTGATTAGAGCCTTATTTTGCTGCAAATCTAATAATACTGAAATGAAGATTCAACGATAAGTTTTGACTTTTACCAAATTATTTCTTTTTGTTTTTGCTTTTTAAAGAAATCTATTCTCTGAACTTTAGGATTTGAATGACCTGATGATGAGGAGTATCTAATGAAGTCAGATGCTGAAATGAGTGGACATTGTACTGATATTTTTTGGGGGGAGTCAGTATTTATTGCTTGAAGAAAATCTTTAAAATATTTTAAAAATTGGAATGACTATAAGATTTGGATATTATATTTTTCAGTGCTTCACATAATTGTTCCTTTTTTAGCAAAGAAAAAATCTGGAGTAGAACAATGTGCATTAAAACTGAAAAGAGGTTTCATTGGTCTGGGCAAGGGATCTCAGGAATAAGATCAGGGATAAACATGTAAGCCTGCTGATATTTGAGTTACATTAATTAGGAAATATAGACTAAGTATAAGATATAAATGAATAGAATCCAAGAGAAGAGAGAATTTGGTTTTGATACATGACAAGGTTAAGGGAGATAACATAGTTTTACTTGTAGGGATTATACTGATTCCTCCTAGGAGATAGAGCCAACTGCTTTAGTGACTGAAAAGTTGTTAATTTTGATCTCCATTTGGGCAGAGGTTCTGCATATTAACTTCTAAGTAGGATGTTTTTGTGTCTGGTTTTCATTTCAAACAGTGATTTATAGAGAAGTTTTACTTCAATTACTACCCATATAATTAAATTAGCTTGATTGTAGTAATCACTTCGCTATGTATATGTGTATCCAAATGTCATGTTGTACACCTTGATTTTATACAATCAAAAAGTAAAACAAACAAAAACAAGTGAAAAACTGCTGCCTGTATATCTCCTGTCTAGCTCTGACCTTTCTCCTGAGATCCTGACTCATCTATAACAACTTCTTAATAGTTTACACAAGGTTATTCCACAGACTATTCAAATCTCCCAATTTTCAAAAACTGATTTGTCACCTTGACCTCCAAAGGTTTCCTGTCCTCCAAACTTTTAGCTCCAGGACGCCAAAGCCGTGATCCAGCTTTTCATGCTGCAAACCTGCATGCTGCAACCTACCACGCTTGACTTTTTCCGCAGTTACTTCCCTCTCTGCCCTTCCTCTTTCCCCTCCACATGCAATTAATCCCCTGATTCTATTTATTTTACCTTCTAAATGTCTCTCTACTTTGCCATCTTTGCCATAATGCTCCGCCCACTGATAGGATTAGGCTTTTATTATTTCTCTTAGCTTGTCATCTGGTTTCTCACATTACCTACCTCCAATTTTCCCTCTGTTGCGAGTGATTTTGTAAAGGGCAGATCTGGTCACATTACCGTCATGCACAAACGCCCTCTAATGGCTGTTCACATAGGTTAAAGGCCAGGCTCTATCAAGGTTCAGGTCCTTTTGGATTGCACCCCCACATTCCTCCTGAGACTTCCTTCACTCAGTTATATGCACCCTGTTCTCAAGATAGAACGCTATGCTGTGCTTCCCTGCTATGGCACAGATAGTTTCTTTACTCTCCAATTCATAGATTCTTGGCCTGTTTCTATCCATCTTTCGAGATGTGGCTCAGATTTCTTCATCTGAGGACTTTTCAGATCCCACAAGGGCAGAGGTTAGATCTGTCCTCCTCTGATTTCTAATTGTGCCTTGTGTTTCTGCTACAGGATTTATCAAATCATATAAAGATGATTTGTATATTTGTCCCCCCCATAGACTGAGGGTTCTTTGAGAAAATAGATTGTATCTTATCTTTATCTTTCCAGTGCTCAGCCGGGAACTCCAAAGATAATAGAAAGTTAGAAAATGCTTATTAAATAAATGAGTAAATCAAAGTGTCTTATTAGCAACAAAAAGTGCAACAATGCACAGAAAAATGATTCTGCAGAAGCAAGACATGTTCATTAAAAGCCATTTCTTATGCTTACACTTTTTTTTCTTATATCTACTCTTAATAAAAGCATAGACTTGCAAATTCATCACTGGTGGAACTATGATAAACAGACTTAGGATTATTACATTCATTTACAAGAAAATTTGGTTATCTGGTACCCTCAAGCATCTGAGTGGCACTGAGCCCAGAGCTAAAGAAAATAAAAAATGAATGTGCCTTTGTTTGAAAAAATATTCCAAACTCCTTTATACAATGAGTAAGGACAACCAAAACCTTGACACTATACTGAGTTGTTAATTCTCTAACAGAAGGCAAAGAGGGTTTTATAGCTTAGGGCAGGCGTCCTCAAACTTTTTAAACAGGGGGCCAATTCACTGTCCCTCAGACTGTTGGAGGGCTGGACTATAGTTAAAAAAAAACAACTATGAACAAATTCCTATGCACACTGCATATATCTTATTTTGAAGTAAAAAAACAAAATGGGAACAAATACAATCACACCACCTCATGTGGCCCGTGGGCCACAGTGTGAGGACCCCTGGCTTAGTGACATAAGTAGAAAGTAGACTTTGCTGTATGAAATCTGAGAGTCACTGGAGAAGTGACAGGCAATGGAAGGGACAAAAAGGAGGAAAAAAAAAAAAAGAGAGATCAGAAGCAAAGGTGGTGATAACAGCGTTGTCAGTGGCAAGGATTTTATGTCATACAATCCATTTGTTTTAGAAGAAATCTGGAAATGCTAAGTCAGAAGTTTGAACAGGGTTGCTGTGGGTGTGTGTGCACACCCGTGTGCATGTGTTTATAGCCACTTACATTTTTTAGTTTCCAAAGCTCTTAGTCCTTAAAATTGAGTCCAGAAAAGTAGCTATTCCAGAATGATGCATTCATAGGTGGTGCTAGATAAAAGATGGTGCAGGAGATTTGAATGTGGGTATTCTTTATGGGCAAGAACTGTGTTTAAGAATTCATTTTGAACTCACTGCAATGCATAAATAATTCCTTAACAAAAATTTTTCTGATTAAGAGATGGAATTTGTGGCTCCTAAGGAATATCTGGGTTCAGATTCTATTTTGTCTAATGTGTCTCTTAGGTCAGTGGTTCTTAGGTTAGACAGTTTGGCCTGGCTATAGGATAGATTATGAAGAGGTAAAGTTTACTTTCAGTATTTCTAGCCTTCTGGTTCTTCCTCTCACTGCAGCTGAATCTTCCCAACTTTTCACTAAAGCCCAGTGTAGGGCCAGACAAAATTGGGCTTTCTCACCCAGGGTGAGAAAATGAGTTGCTCCTGGGTCATTTCGACCTCATCAGTTGGTGGCTAAGAATACCCAGCTTACGTGAGCTTCTCCAACTGCCCAGTGGCTTGATGTACCCTGCTCAGGCACTTAGTGTCTATTAAGGTTGCATATCAAGCCAAGAACTGCCTGCCTAACAAAGAAGTTTTCTGTTGCAGACAGCATAGCCTTGCACTGGGGCCTCCCTTGTGTTTCTTCTGCTGAAGTTGGTCAGAGAACGCACAGGACATCTTTATGGACTATGGGCACCTCCAGTACCTTTGCATCTTCTGGTTCACGTAGCCCAAGTAGCAGGGCTGCTCGAGTTATAATTTGAATCTGCTCAGAACTGTCTATTGCTTTGGGTCTGCTCAAACCTGGCAGCCTCCCAGGCTCAATGAATGGTTTGGGACAATTTTTCTAAGTGTGTGTGTAAAGTCTAAAATCTAAAGACATAAATGGGCCATGGTGGCACACACCTGGAGTTCCCACTACTAGGGAGGCTGAAGCAGGAGCATTTCTTGATCCCAGGTGCTTAAGCCCAGCCTCAGAGACATACTGAGACCTTTGTCTTGAAAAAATTTTCAAAAATACCTAAAGATATATTCTAAGTACTTTGTCTCTTTTTTAGCAATTGGAAACGAGGATGCAATAGCTTACTTTTGTCCTTTACTTATTTTTGTTATTTATCCTTTACTATTTTTGTATACTTTTAATACACTTGCTTAGGGCTCTTCCTCTAGGACCTGGGCTGCCTTCTGCCTTATTCCTTCCAATTTGTCACCAGTCACATTCTTAGTAAATGTGACATTATAGAATACCAAAAGCTATCACCACCTACACAGGCAAGTAATCCAATTCTGGAATCTCATCTTGAGGATTGTTTCCTGGGACCACTTCCTGGAGCCATTTTCTTGTTTGGGATCTATCAGAAGCAGATGCCAAGACAAGAATCCATGTGCAGGTGATTTATTGGGAAGATAAAGGAAATACTGGTGGAGGGTTGAGGGAACTGAGACAGGGAAGAGAAGGCAGCTAATGAGTGTACATTAGCAAGTTAGTTACCTCTGAGGGTAATTGGAGTTAACTACCCCAAGGAAACCACAGGGCCAGAATTAGCAAATGCCTCAGGATCATCTCATTAGAAGAGCTATGCCTTCAGTTTTAGTTTTGAGGTTCTGGGGCCAGTGGATCATTAATTTCTCAGCATTTCTGGCCTACTGCACAGACAGGCAAAGTAGACTTTGATGTCCAGAGAAGACCCTCAGGTCTTCAGTTGGAAATTGAATTGATGTGTGTGCTTAAGTAGGGAAGAAAAGGAGATATAGGCAGAGCATTGATAATGTCTGATACAATGTCCAATTATAACTGTACAAGAAACCTTTAGGGCCGGTATATTAAAATTTGGAATGTGAAATATATCACACTCATAAAATCATGACATTCTAATGGGTAAAGATTCAATCAAGAGAGAATTATCTATTTTTCAGCTGATGTAAAAAAAAATACTGACAATACTGTTGAAATCTTCATTGGCTATCATGCTACTGTGGTTCCCTTTTGTTCTAGGATGGATACTTGCTATAGTGAATGGTCAAATCAAAGAACAGTGCAATATAGGTAGTCAGCTGAAGGGGTATGCTGGATAAATGAAAAGCTGAGATGGATGAAACTGATATGGTCTTGGAGAATTTTGAGTTTTTCACTATTTCTACTAGAGTAAAAATTCTAGGAAAAGTTTATGCCAAGCCTTTAAAATTTCCTGTACATTAGGCCATTCCTTCATATGGTTCATTCCATTTAAACATTTCTGGACTTCCTCTATTTTGCTGTTTGTTAATCAGTTTCCCAAAAGCATAATTTTGAATTCGGTTTTGTAATATGTGGTATATAAGCTGCTGTACTTACTTCTTAGTATTTCTGAATATGATAGTCTTTTACTCATGTTGTTTTCTTATTCTAATTTCTGAGTTGCCATGAAGTTTTTGAGGATCAGAAATTGTATTACTCTCAAAAAGAAAGCATTAAAAATGTAGAAATATTTAGGTAATTTTTTTGGCTTAAACCCTCTATTATTTACCCAATGGTCTGCATTCATTGTTTCTCTCAATGATAAATATGAAAGTATTACATTGGTTCTACCTTGTAAGACAAAGAAAATGGTCATTACTTTCAGTTTGAAGTTCTCTAAAAAGATTACTTTGAATAATTAGTATGTGATTAAGAGCTTTTAAGTAAAAGATAAATTCAAATACCCCAAACAATTAGTATTTGACAAAGGTGTTTTAAAGAAAAGTTTGAACTTGGAAAAGGTTGACAAGCCTCTTGATTCACCAGATATTTGAATATTTAAGTATAATTTGCTAAATCATGTATTATTTCATGTTTTAAAATCATAGATAATAACATACAAGGGAGAGGCCACAATCTTTAAATTCAACCTGTGTAGCTTCATGAATAGAATTACTTTGCTCCTGTGCAGAAGATTTAAAAAGTTTGCCTGAGATTATATCACCTTGGGATATAAGGAAGGAGGGAGAATAAGTGTCAGAATATTGCTTTGCCTTACTTTTAATATGAGAACCACATCCAAAATGTTTAAGTTTAGAAAACTGAGTATTCTCTGTTTTAGACTGTATAATAAATTAGAAGTAATTTGGTGCAGGTTAACATGACCTAGTGTTAATTCTGTCATTACTATATTTTGTCTTCCTAAGTAAGACAGAGCACTGAGCTAATCAGGATTGTCTGAACTTACCTGAGGAGCAAACAGGCTAAAGGAACAAACTCTCCTGGAATGTGATGGCCTTGGAAGAGCCAGGAGGGAGAGAAGTCTGCTGACTCACCCTAGGTCAGGAGATGAGAACAAGTTTGGTTTCTTTTCAACTCATTTAAATGATGATTTAGGACTGAGACTAAACTCACTTTTAGGACTTTCTCCTTTTTATTTATTTATTTATTTATTTATTTATTTTTATTATAGATAAAAATATGCACCATAGATGTGGCCCGACCCATTACCCTCCCTCCACCCAAACCTCCCCCCTCCCTTCCTCTTCCTTGGTCCTTTCCCCATAGTCTTGTGGTATAGTTGGGTTATAGCCTTCATGTGAAAGCTATAGTT